>JAHFWL010001469.1:0-27699 GCA_021292165.1 Shinisaurus crocodilurus
CGGAACAATTTGCCTGATTGCTATGTAATACACTTGCAGGGTAGTAAAACTGACCATGGTATGATGCAGCGATGAAGGTGAGGGAGGGGAAAGGCATGTCCCAGTGAAATAGTAGAGAGCCATTGACATTTAACTCCAGAAACACTACTCTGGAAAGAAACATACAGAAAAGCATGAGGGGGTGGGGATGTCAGTTTTAAAAGTTGACAAACAAGATTTTTTAAAGAAATGACAGGATTGCCGTAGTGAGACTTGCTAAAATGGATTGACAACCTTTAACAGACTTTAAGCAAAGGATGGAGAATTTTAAGGACCGTGTATTCTCTACTCTCTAGGCAGCAGTCCGAGGCTGGAAGTCTGTTTTGCCTTATAAATGGATCCCCTCACAACCAGGTGGTCAAGTTAAGGGATAGGGCAGATATTTGTTCAGTTCACACGAATTTACCTAATTGTGCATTTTGAACCCCTATGTAAAACCAAAACTCAGTTATCCTTTGAAATTACATTGTGCTCAGATCTGTTTCATCATTAGCTATTTATTTATTTATTATTCATTCATTCATTCATTCATTCATTTTCTTATACCGCCCAAAGCCGAAGCTCTCTGGGCGGTGTAGAACAATCAATTTAAAATACAATAAAATACAGTTAAAAAATAAACAATGAAACATTATAAAAATTTAAAACCAATTTTAAAAATATCACTAAAACAAGTTAAAAACAATTTAACAGGTGTAACAGTACGTGCATAATATATAATTTAAACAAACCTTCTAATTACAAACATATTTACAATTTTCTATAAAAGATACATAGGCACCATAAGTCCAGGAATAGTAATATTTTTTTAAAAATGTTCTTCCTTGTAGCAGGATCACCACCAAACTCCTTCCCTTCAGCTGCAGTGGGAGTCCAACTTCGCTCACCAAGGAGCCGGCTTGCTCTCCTGCCTCAGTCTCTGGATCCTGGAGTCCTGGTTCCTGGGTTTAGATCTAAACAACAAGTCCTCTCTGTTAATTCCAGCTGCTTGTTCTCTTGCCCCTTTAACCATTGCCCTAGGGTACCCTTGCTGTGTAAAATCCTGTTCTAATATCTGGCTGTATGTTAAATACTGTGCTTGGGAACGTTTACTCACCTGGAGGGGGAGGGTTCGAATTCGCCTGGCTCAGCCTCTGGGCCGGTTCATACGACACGGGAACCGCGGGGAAGCGCTGCTCCCCCGCGGTTCCCGTGTCGTGTGCACGCCGACCGGAGGTGCCCCCGCGCGTGGGACGCTCGCAAAGTGACCATGGTCGGTAGAGGGGTAAGCCCCTACCGCGCGTGGTCACCGTGCCGCCGGAACAGTGGGCGGCCGTCCCGCGGGGTCCCCACAGAGACGGCAGCCCAGAGCGGCCGGAGCCGCCGCCGCTCCAGCCTGTAGGGGCAAACGGCCCCTCTGGGCATCCCGGGCCTCACCCCCTACCGCCGGGAGGCCCGCACTGTGGTGCGGGGACTACGGGGTCTGCCCACGCGCGGGGAGCCGGTCGTGTGGCACCCCGCGGACGGCCCCGCGGTTCCTCCCCCGCCGGCAGCCTGGGTCGTGTGAACCGGCCCTCAGTGTTCTCCAACCCTGGGGTCCCCAGATGTTTTTGGCCTACAACTCCCAGCATGCCCCAGCCAGCATGCTGGGAGTTGTAGGCCAAAAACATCTGGGGACGGGACCCAAGGTTGGAGAACACTGTCCTTGGATCTTTGGGCAGCTTTCAATAGTGTCAGGCATACCCATATGGAAGGGTTGTCTGAGTTGGGCGCATGGGTGGTGCAGCCTTACAGGGGTTCTGCTTGGGTGCCTGTTTCCAGAAGGTGGTGCTGGGGACTTCTGCTTGACCCAATGGCTTCTATACTTATCCCATGGGGCTCCATCTAATCCCAACCCACATGCTGTTTCACAAAGGCGGGATTCCAACTGCGGACTGCCGGATCTCTAGCTCAGTCTTTCTCCCAAATTGCCGTGCCAGCTGTTACGATCGGGGCTACTCTTCCCAAAACTGAATTTTAGTTGTTGCTGCCTGCAACAGATTGTGCGAGAAAGAGCTGTTGCCTGCTAAGGATGTTTGGACTTGGAGTATATCAAAGGTGTCTCACCTGCTCAGTCTGGTGGCGAGGGGAGAAGGGGTGTGGAGGGAACTCTTGGGGTCGGGAGGGGCAGGAGGGGAACTCTTGGGGTCGGGGGGCAGGAGGGGAACTCTTGGGGTCGGGAGGGGCAGGAGGGGAACTCTTGGGGTCTGGAGGGGCAGGAAGGAGGCACTTGGGGTCTGGAGGGGCAGGAAGGGGGCACTTGGGGTCGGGAGGGGCAGGAAGGGGGCACTTGGGGTTGGGAGGGGCAGCCGGTTTTCTTCTGCGGTGGAGAGGGGAGGGAGGGATGGCTGTGGGGTCGTGGTTGGAGGAAGCACGGGCTCTGTGGTTGTGGCAGGATGGAGGGGTGTTTCCAGGGTTGTGGCTGGAGGCAGGGGTGGTTCCTGGGTAATGGTGGGAGGCAGGGGTGGTTCCGTGGTCATGGTTGGTGGGAGGGGGTGTGTGGGGCCGTGGCAGGAGGCAGGGGGTGTTTCTGGGGTCATGGTGGGAGGCAGGGGTGGCTTGAGGTCGTGGCTGGTGGAGGGGAGGTTCTGGGGCCGTGGTGGGAGGCAGGGGTGGTTCCGGGGTGATGGTGGTAGGAAGGAGTATGTCTGGGGGTGCGTGGGAGGGCAGGGGTGGTTCCGGGCCGTGGTGGGAGTAAGGGGTGATTCCGCTGTCATGGCGGAAGGCAGGGTTGGTTCCGTGGTGATGGTGGTAGGAAGGTGTATGTCTGGGGTGGTGGTGGGAGGCGGGGTGGATTCCGGGGCGTGGTGGGAGTAAGGGGTGGTTCTGGGTCATGGCAGGAGGAAGGGGTGGGTTCCAGTGTCTTGTTCTGGTGCGATGGGTGTGTCTGGGGTCGTGGCGGGAGGTGCAGTGGAGGGCAGGGGTTCATCCGGAGTTGAGGCAGGTGGCAGGATGCTTCTCCGTTGAGGCAGGAGGATGGGGTAGTTCCGGGGTCGAAATGAGAGGGAGGGTTGCTGGTGGGGGATGGAGGGATGCAGTTGTCAGGAGAGGAGGATTGATAGTCTTGATTGGGGGAGGGGAGCACATGGTGGGGGGTGGGGGCACATGTGGGGGGTGGAGCAATGAGGCTGGCAAACCGGAGAGGGTCCAATTTTCTTCTTGTGTCTGCAGAAGGAGAAGAAAAGGGGTTGTTACTTTTTGCTGCATTTCAGTGGTTCCGCTCCTATTTGCATGGCCAGCTCCAGAGGGTGGTTCTTGGGGAATCTTGCTCGGCCTCATGGATTATCCAGCATGGGGTTCCTCTGGGCTTGGTCTTATCCCCCATTCTGGGTGGTTTGACTGGGAATTGGGTGGATTTCTCCTGGAACATACTTCTGAGTCCTATCAGAAAACTCCTCTGGAGCAAAACTGCGAATTGCCCCCCCCCCCCCGAGGGTTGGGCCTAAGTGAAAAAGTGGTTTTCAAACCTGTGCTGGGCTGGGCACTCTACGGGAAAGGTACCTCTTGCCCCTGGGCAGCGGGAACACTCCTCCCCCCGCATGATGGGGCTTCAGCAGAAGCTTGTTGAAACGCTCCCATTGGCGCTTCTGCAAGTGCTTCTGCGCTAATGGGAGGGGGAGGAAGTTAATTTTGGTGTGCCCATTTCTGGGCACACAAAAATAAAAAATAAAAATTCTGGCAGCCCCTGGCAGCCCCTCCAAGGTGCCGTTGTGGCAGTTTGAAGGGGGAGCTGGTGGCTGCCCAAGCGGGGATTGGGGAAGCTGGCTGTCGCCCGAGAAAACTCCTCTGGAGCAAAACACCCGGCCTAGAGTGGCCACTGACCTTGCTGAAGTGGAACTTGGGCCACCAGCGAAGTCTCTTCTTTTCCTCCTTCAGGATGGGTTCCTGTAAAGCAAAGAAACAGCAATAATTCCATCTGAAGGTGAGCGAGAGCGTTCCAAAAATGTTGGGGAGAGTGTTCCAAAATTGGGGGGGGGGTGCACACCATCCCTACAGGATCCCAGTTGACCATATTTACAAATAAGGAAATGGTGCTATGAAACCTACCGTGAACTTTGGCCCACCCCAAATGATACAGGAATGGAAGTTTGTCTGGCCCAACCATTCCTTTGGAAGCGTGGCAACATATATACCAATTACATCTTGGTAGTCAGAGATGTGGATGGTATCCCAGGTATACACAAAACTCGCATAGGAGTGTGGGATAAATTAAATGATAAATTAACATGTAAAAAGGGACAATTAAAGAAAAAAATTTTTAAGGATATATGGGGACCCTTTTTAGATTATGTTTTAGTAAAGGGAAAAGGGAGTAAGCCATGTCAAGATATGATGTATGTTTGGAATATGGATTAATAATGGATTATGTGAATAGAATTATATATTTTTTGGCCCCGTGGTGACGGGTGCACTTTGTAGTTATATGGATTTCTGGGTTTCTCTTTTTGTATGTCTGTTCATTTAAAAATAAATAAATAAATTTTTATTAAAAAAAGCTGCTTGTGCATCATACTTACCGGGTGAGGAGGGCAAGGGTGGGTACACAGGTGGGGGTCAGGGCGATGACTCCTGCTTCTCCTCAAAGAACCTGTGACAACCAAACGTATTCTGAGAGTTAATTCTCGCCCTGCTTCAGGAGGTTTGCAGCAGGAATAAGGGGGCCTTGAAAACCAGGACCCCCTGAGGTCTGATGAGACCCCTTTAAATATTCCCAGTGGAGATTGGGGCCACGATCAGAGCTGGTGAGAGGAGAGGCCTCCATGTCACCCACCCGCTTCCTGCATCAGCCCCCTTCTGCCTAGAGCTCCATCTTTCTAGCTACTCCTTTAAGGGCAGGACCAGCCCAAAGATCAAGCCGAGAGAGGCAGCCGCCGCCTCGGGGGTCAGACTGGGGGCGCTGCGTGAGGGTGGGGAGTGGTCCCTGATGCATTGCCTTGCCCGTATTTGCCCCGTGGACTAGAGTGGCTCTGGCCAGGAATGAGCAGGGGGCTCTTACTTGACCCCACAGAACTGGCACTACCTGGCAGGGGACTGGGGGGGGCAAACCCCTGCCGCGGCACAGACCAAACATACATAACATTCTCTTACCTGGAGCATGTTCTTTTTTCTTGAGTACGCAGCCGTGTGAACAGCAAAAAAACCATTTCTGTTGGAGAAAAAAAACAGGAAGAGTGTCAGACACACAGAAACCTTCGGCACCATGTTTTGAGCTGGACAAACTCTCCCAACCTAGACACAAGGCTGCTGGATGGGTGCTCGAAACATCCACCAAGGCCCACCCTTCCTTCCTTCCCTATTATTAGGGCTTGTTGCCTTTTCTAGGCAGAGATCCTGTCTCCTAACACAGGCTAACTGAAATGTGCAAAGGGATTCCTGAAAAATCCCAGACTTTCCCTGCTGGATCCGACCTTCAAGTGTCCATTTTGCTTCGCACAACAGCCAAGGAGAGCCCCCCAGAAGCCCACAACTAAGCGTTCCCCACAGAACATGCCCAGGATCTGGTATTCAGGTACACTGCCTCTGAAAATGGAGGTTTTGTAGCTGCTGCCCACTGACTTCCTCCCGGGCTGGCTAGTTTTAAGGGGCCCTGGTTAAAATCTTTGGGGCTGAAGGAGGATCAGGGACTGGGGGCCAGGAAGTGGAGAGAGACTGGCTGGCCCTTCCTCAAATGCCAATTCTGGGGAGAGAAGACGGTACATACCAGCTTTCTGCACGCCATCCTGCAGGTCTGGCGTCACGGCTGAAGATTCCAGTCTCAGGCCAACGGTCCCCTGAAGTTTTCTTTGGGATTCTCCATCTCCAGGGATACCGGAACCCCAGCATTGTGACATGGGGCTCATCACCCACCTTGCTTTGCACTGAGGTTAAGAATTTTAACCGACTGTGGAGCCTGCAGGCTGAGACCTTCAAAAACTGGCAGCTGCTGAATAAAATGTAGTTGTTTAAGGAGATTCTCTTATGCGAATTTTTTAAAAAATATATGAATAATTTTGTTCTAGACACCGACACCTAGAGGATACTCTTTGTCTCCTTTCCCAGTCAATTAGTTTGCCCGTGGTTTGTTTGTTTTTTACTCCCAAGAAAGTTTACCCAGTCCCAGATTCCACCTAAACATCAGGAAAACTTTCCTGACTATTACAGCAATAAGACAATGAACCAACTACCTAGGGAAGTGGTGAGCTCTCCCACTCCGGGGGCATTCAAGGTGCAGCTGGACAGCCATCTGTCAGGGATGCTTTGACCTGGATTCCTGCTTTGAGCGGGGGTTGGACTCGATGGCCTTGTAGGCCCCTTCCAACGCTACTTTTCTATGATTCTATGTGTCCAAGTCCAAAGCAACTGTGACTGGAAAATGAAACCCCATAACTCCATGATAGATTGGATGCTTTGTATGTAGAAGGACCCAGATTCAATGACTGGCATCTCCAGTTAAGGGATTTCAGGAAATAGAATTGGGAAAAGATCCTGGTCAAGGGAGTGTGTGTGTGTGGGGGGGGTGTTCTTAGGCACCCCGTCAATTCATGCAGGAGGATGAGGCCCAACAAGCCAGGCCAATGCTCCATGCGAATGGGATGCACACCCTAGATGCTAGCATTCTCTGTGGTGCATTAGGTAGAAAAGTCAGCGTGGAAATGCTTTCCTGGATGAAGAGCACTTGCAAACCACAGCCCTAAATAGCAAGATCCACCACGTTAGGGCGTTGGTCTCAGTGAAGGGAGATCTGGGTTCAGTTCTCTTCTCCACCAGGGACTGTACTGCATAGCTTTGAAGAAGTTGCTAATTCTCAGCCTGACCCACCTCACAGGTTTGTTGTGAGGATCGCCCCATGTATGCATACCTTCCAACATTTCACAGATGAAATAGGGGACCTCCATGTGAATTTGTAAGAGGTATGGTTAAGCAACATGAAGGTGTGATTAAGAGGGCGTGGCCAGGCAACATGAGGGTGTGGCCAAGGGTATGGCCAAGGCAACCAAAGGGCATGGTCAAGTACAAAAGTGATTAGAGGAAACACACAAAATCTTATACATTATAATTATTACATTGTTGTATTATACATTATTTTGTAATATTTTATTAGTGGCTTTTGTACATTTTTTAAAAACCGTACTTAAACCTTTAATTATTGATATTATCTGCTGTTTTTCATGGGGCGGGGGGTCAGTGCTTGCAGGGCAATCTTTCTTTTTGTTTTAAAATGGTCAGGATTGGTCCTGGCATTTTTAGGGCAGTTGGAGAAGGAGAAGAAAAAGACATGCGGAGGAGGGGGAGCTTTTGGGTGGTGGGAAATACCTTAAGACACACTGGGGTTTTGAGCCCTTTCAGCGTTTTGCTCCAACCCCTCTACAGCTCTGGTTTTAGCACCAGGAGTAACTTGAGGGGCTGAACAGCTTTGTTGTTGCTTGTTATTGTAGAAAGGCCCCAGTTTTAAAGCACTTTTTGTGTTCCTATTCACCACAATTAGATTTAAAGAAACACTTAAACTAGAATAATCCTACAGAATTTAACTAATCTGAATTAAGTTAAAACAAAAAGTGCAATCCTACGCACAGTTACTCAGAAATAAGTACAATTGACTTCAATGGGTCTTACTTATCCCTGGGGGCCTGGTCAGAGGCAGCAGCTAGAGCTGCTGTTCCCTTCCTGCTTAAAGGGGCCATGGGCAAAGTAAGAAGCTGTGATGGCTTAGTGTTTGTGGGACTGTCCTGGCAAATTCGGGCAAACTGGAGAGTTGCAACTATGTGTTTTGTAGGTTCAGTGCTCAGAACAAATGTGAATCATGTAGAAACTGCTTAAGATTTTGAAGTAAAAGGTGAAAAGACATGCCTGATCTAAGTCCTCTGTTTAAAAACTCTAAATAGCAGGAATGTTGAAAACTTACAATTTCCATGGTGACACTTTGTTCTGGAATATGACATGGGATGCATTACCTTCTGATCCATGATCCAGCTAAATACAGAAATCCCATATCATAAAATCCTTAACAGCACGATCCTATGAGGCTGCCCGTCACACTCCGAACCCGGAGGATTACGGGCATCCTATTGAGGGCGGGCGGAGTGCAGTGGATAGGATTGCCGCCACGCTCCCCTGGCCCTCAAAAACATCTAGATGGCCAATTTCAAGGGGGGGGGATGTCAGTTTTAAAAGCTGACAAATTAGATTTTTTTTTAAAAAATGACAGGATTGCCGTAGTGATACTTGCTAAAATGGATTGACAACCTTTAACAGACTTTAAGCAAAGGATGGAGAATTTTAGGGACCAGTGTATTCTCTACTTTCTAGAAAACAGTCCGAGGCTGGAAGTCTATTTTGCCTTATAAATGGATCCCCTCACAACCAGGTGGTCAAGTTTAGGGATAGGGCAGATATTTGTTCAATTCACACGCATTTACCTAATGTTGCATTTTTGAAAACTCAGTTATCCTTTGAAATTCTCACTTCTCCAAATTTTGCAATGGAGTTCTCCAATTTAAAAAAAAAAATGCATGCAAAGATGTGCATATTAGGGGAAATAATGTTTTAAAATGCATTATATTAGCAAAACTGCTTGCAAGAAATGTGTACATTAGGCAAAAATGCATACAAAAATGCACACATTAGGACAAATATGTACCAAAATTCTTATGAATTTTCATGCAAACTTTAAAAAAAAATATCTCAGCATTTGGGACCTACCCAGCTTAAGACTAGGGAAATCCTCAAAGTAACATTGAAGTATAGACTATATCTGTTTCTTAAAACCAGAATACATCTTTATTTTCCTTAAGTGTGGGCAATTATTATTGGGATCGTATGTGATTAAGATTTGGAGCAGGGAGAATTGGTATCTCATTTGGATTGCGAGTGCTTTTTGTCACGTCAATGGTTTTGAGTGTGAATTCTTATAAAAGTTGTCAGCTGTCGAATACAGCTTATTTGACATTGCAGGTCAGCCCAGCTGCAGTCAATATTAAAAGCCATTGCAGACCAACGATAAATATTGTGAAATATCATTGGTCCAATCCAGGTGTTTTTCTTTTTCTTTTCAAGAATGAAAAAGTATAGTGGATCACACCAGATTAAATGATGGAAATGTGCTATCTATAATCTACATGTGCTGCAAGTTCTACATCTGTTCCTTCACACTGAAGAATCGAAATAAAAGGCAAAAGGACAATTATGGTAAAAACAAAAACAACCCCCTTAAGATCAATGTTCAAACTAATCAATAGAATATGAACTAGTATTGAATGTCTGATGCTGACCTCTGTGAAACCTGAAAATGGTTGTTCCAATAGAGAGGATTTCTAACAAACAATATTGCTTTACTGGTATGTGTGGAAGTTAAAATGATCACCTGTAGAGATGAAATTTCTTGTTTTCAACTACAGTAATACCTTGGATTGCAAGTAACTTGGTCTGAGAGTGTTTTGCAAGACAAGCAATTTTTTTAAAAAAAATTGACTTGATAAACGAGCAAGGTCTTGCAAGACTAGTACGTAGGGATGTAACCGCTCGCCTCGAGCGGGCGTAGCGGCGGCCGAAATTGGCCCTGCTCACGCCCGCCAGAGACTCGCTTTGATATAAGAGTGTTTTGAATTACAAGCATGGTTCCGGAACGAATTCTGCTCTCAATCCAAGGTATTACTATAGATGGACATGCAGAGGGATCACTTGGGAATTCCAGACAGCAGCTTCATTCTGAGAGTCAGGTAATACTGAAACATGGCCGGTGGTGGTGGTTGTAGAGAAAGTTTCTGCTAGTGCCTTGGGCTGCAATGCTATTTAAGCCCAGCCTTCCCCAACCTGGGACTCTCCAGATGTGTTGGACTACAAGTCCCAGCAGCTTGGGGGTCATTCTAGACTCCCAGCTGTCCATGGAGGCTCAGGTGGCAGCTGTGAGCCGGGCGGCGCTGTATCAACTTCATCTGATACGGCAGCTGCGCCCCTACCTTCCTAATCACCTGCTCCCATCAGTGGTTCATGCCTTGGTCTCCTCTCGCCTAGACTACTGTAATGCGCTCTACGTGGGGTTACCCTTGAAGACGGTCCGGAAGCTTCAGCTGGTACAGAACGCGGCGGCTCGCCTGATTAAGGGCAGCCGCCGGCGTGATCACATCACGCCAGTGCTTAATGAGTTGCACTGGCTACCAGTTGCTTGCTGAGCCGAATTCAAGGTGTTGGTTTTGACCTTTAAAGCCCTACACGGCTCCGGCCCAGCTTATCTCAAGGAGCGCCTCCAGCAACATCAAGTAGGCCGCTCAACAAGGTCTGCCACGGACGGCCTTCTCCTTATCCCATCAGCCAGAGCAGCCAGGCTGGTGGGGACTAGGAAGAGGGCCTTCTCTGTGGCGGCCCCCACATTATGGAACTCCCTCCCTAGTGGCCTTCGCCATGCCCCCTCCGTGATGAGCTTCCGCCGTGCATTAAAAACATGGCTGTTCAGGCGGGAATATGGGGTGGGTTAGGTTTTTAATAAGAATTTTTTATATTGTTTTAATTATTATATTTTATTGTGTTGTGTTGCTGTATTTTGGTTGTACATCGCCCAGGGTGGCCGGGTGACCGGCCAGATGGACGATGGTTAAATATAATAAATAAATAAAATAAATAAATAAATCCCCAGCAGTGCTGGGGATGCTGGGAGTTGTAGTCCAACACATCTGGAGAGTCCCTGGTTGGGGAAGGCTGGCTATGGCCCTTTACTTGGAAGTAAGCCACGCTGAAGGACTTACTTCTGAGTTGATCTGTGTAGAATTGGACTGCTACTGAGGCTAGGTGAATCAGGCTTGAAAGGGAG
Source organism: Shinisaurus crocodilurus (assembly GCA_021292165.1). Taxonomy (NCBI): domain Eukaryota; kingdom Metazoa; phylum Chordata; class Lepidosauria; order Squamata; family Shinisauridae; genus Shinisaurus; species Shinisaurus crocodilurus. Next base: position 10,841 of record JAHFWL010001469.1, read on the forward strand.
TTAGGCGCTTTCTGCATGAAAACAAATGCTAAGATCAACGCTGGTCAGGAATTGACAGCAACTTCCACCTTAGTATACTGAGACCTTGGTTCCTACCAAGCATGACAGTGTGAGAAACATGTCCTTGGTGAATGTGAACAGTGCAGTCAAATGAGTCTGATGCATGGCAAAGCAGTTAATGATGCGACTCAGCAATATTCTCCCCGGGGGAGAATTGTAATTTTATTGTCATCTTTCCCCCCAGGGAGTCTCAGGGAGCACAGTTTTTCTCATAACAAGATGCACCCGCTGAAATTGCCTGTTCTATACAATTATTAAGGCCTTGGGTTCTTTTGCATTTGACCATCCTAAGCAAGACTGGCTCCAGGGCTGAGGGGGTCCTGGGCAAAGTACCCTCTTGTGAACATCCTCTGAAGTTGATGGTTCCCCTTGGGCTTACTTAGCAGTGGAGGCGGCAGCAGTGCAGTGCTCCAAGGGTGGTTGGGAGCTGCCATTTTAATTTCCCACCATGTTCCCAGGTGCCTGATGTAACGTCACTGGACATCATGGGAAATGAAAATGGAGGCTCACAGACCGAGCCGGCTGGCATGGAGGGCCTGTGGTTGGTGCCCGAGGATGCCAGGGGCTGATGCTGCGCCTGATCCTAACCATGGAAGCAGATTCAGGACTACTTACTATTCTAAAAAGGAGTAAGGTTAAGGCAAATGCTGCCATATAGGGTCTTTAACTCGCCATTTCACTTCAGAATGGGAAAAGATCACAGGCATGCTGAGATAGAGCAGCCCTCATTGGCTTCAATGATTATATCTATATCTATATCTATATCTAATCTCCTCCGAAGCCAGAAAGGGCTGGTTGGGCATTGTTTCTGAAACCCACTAAACATCGGGCCCTGTAACATAGAAAGCAGAGCGCTGTCCTTGTGCAGCAGCTGCTATATTGGGAACGATTCTCTTTAGCACAGGGCTATTTTATAACCATGGTTTTCAAACCACTTCACTAAATGGTTTCGACAGTGAGATACTCAGAGGCTCTGTGAGGTGATACTGAAGATATACCTCATTACTTAGGTATCTGCTCCCTTTACCTCTCCATCAAAAGTACGGTACTTATTTTGAAGATCTTTTTGCTTTGGTTGAAGACATTTTAAATTTTTTATTAGCAAACAAGCCATGTAAATTCAGTTTGCCTGCAAGACATCTAGAATAAGGGGTGAACCATATAATGAATGGATTTATTTGTTTATAAACAGCGTTGGACTTTCAAAAGTATATTAAGGCAAGGATGGCCGAGCATCGGGCAGGGGTAAATAACCCGACCCCTGGGAAAGCCAACGGCCTTGGGCGGAGGAGCTTAACCAGGAGGCTTGTGGGGCGTTGAGGAATTAAATCACCTCTAAATTCCACCTTGTCATGACCGCCCTCCAGGAATCCTCCTCTGAGGACGAGTGCAGGGATGGGGACTCGGACTCGAGGACTCGACTCGTGAGTCGGACTGAGTAGTCCCCCCTCTGACTCGACTCGGACTCGAGTCCCAATATTTTTAATGGGACTCGAGACTCGACTCGGGACTCGAGAGCAAGGACTCTTCAACATCCCTGGGCTGTGCCAGAAGGAGTGGAGAGGAGCGTGATTGCCGGCGAAGAGCGCATGGAAGCGAGGTGTGCCGCTGCTCGGCCACTATGGACGGCTACGGGCCAGTCTTATGATAATCCTTCTTTTGGAAGTTGCTAATATTGGCTAGAAAACACTGAACAAGATTCAGATATAGGGGAGGGGATTGGAATTTCCTAACACATCCCAACCAAATAGCAAAGTCGACAGCCAAGCCATAGATCAAAAAGCTATCCATATTGAGAAACCTCTTTGATAAGAGTCCTCAGTTGGCATTTCTTTGCTCCCATTATCACAATTGGTGTCAGAGTTTGGCATTGCAGGGCAAAAATGCTGTGGCCCACATCCCAGCCGGGCCCTCAGCCCTATTCATCCTCTTTGTTGCCGTTGGTTGCTGCCTTTTCACCTGCCCTTTCCCAGTGTGGGAGCAATGACAAGAGTAAGAAGGATGAGCAGCTGGAGTTCCGCCTCCCCCCCCCCGAGTGCAGAGCCAATCACAGTGCTCAGAATGTTGGCAAGGGGCAGAGAGCTGTGACAGGCTGTGGGGCAGTGAGTGTGTTGGCTGAGGGTGGAACTGGGAGACATCTAGAGAAGCACTCAGAATCAACAGTGGAGGTTAGAGGAGTTCCTTCAGCCATTACGACCACGTAGTAACCAGCACTCTCTTCACTCCTCCGCTGCCACCAACTCCCTTAGGGTAACTTATTCAATCTACTCACTTTGATTTTTATTATTTATTTATTTATTTTATTTGTTATATTTATGAATCGCCCATCTGGCCAGACAATCGGCCACTCTGAGTGATGTGATGTACAATCCAATAAAATATAAGAAGGGGACACACACACACACACACACAGTATAAAACACAATTAAAAACAGTACAAAACTTAAAAATCCTAACCCACCCCATATTCCCACCCGAAAAGCCACGTTTTTAATGCACGGCGGAAGCTGATCAAGGAAGGGACATGGCGCCGGAGGTCACTGGGGAGAGCGTTCCATAAATTGGGGGCTGCCTCAGAAAAGGCCCTCCTCCTAGTCCCCACCAGCCTGGTTTCTCTGGCTGATGGGACAGGGGAGAAGGCCGTCCGTGGCAGATCTTGTTGAGCGGCCCTACTGGAGGTGCTCCTTGAGATAAACTGGACCGGAGCCGTACAGGGTTGCTGGAGGTGCTCCTTGAGATAAACTGGACTGGAGCCGTACAGGGTTTTAAAGGTCAACGCCAACACCTTGAATTCGGCTTGGCAAACAACTGGTAGGCAGTGCAGCTCTTTGAGCACTGGAGTGATGTGATCACGCCGGCGGCAGCCTTTAGCCAGGCGAGCTGCTGCATTCTGTACCAGCTGCAACTTCCGAACCGTCTTCCAGGGTAACCCCACATAGAGCGCATTACAGTAGTCTAGGCGAGAGGAGACCAAGGCATGAACGGCTGACAGGAGCAGATGATTAGGAAGGTAGGGGCGCAACTGCCGTATCAGATGGAGCTGATACAGCGCCGCCCAGCTCACAGCTGACAGCTGAGCCTCCATGGACAGCTGGGAGTCTAGAATGACTCCCAAGCTGCGGACCTGGTCCTTCAGGGGTAGAAGTACCCCATTCAGCACCAGGTCAACATCCCCTAACCTTCCCTTGTCTTTTGATTCCAATTGCACTGGATATGGCAGCAAGTTCCCAGCTGCAAAATGTGGCACGTCCAATGTGCATTTATTAGGCTAAGATCTAAGAACACCATTACTGTGGCTTTTAGCCTTCTACGTTCATGATTTCCCCTCTTCTTCTACAGGAAATTCAAAATGAGCAGGCAGGCGGTGGAGCCACAGATGAAAATTCTCTAATCTGTACATTCTTCAGTCTGTTTTGGACAGAACTATGATTTTGAATCCCCCCCCCAATTGTCTTCAGTACTTTTAGAATACTCTTTTGCTATTTTTATAAAGATTTGTTTGATTTGTCAGTTTTCTCAATAAATGAATCGGCCACAACGATGACAATATAAAATACTTCTTGGCATGACTCCATAGAGGTTATTTCTTCAGCCTAATTGCCCGTCTGAACACTTTGCTAGTTTCCAAGTACCTGAAAATGAAAGGAAAGAATATTAAAGAAAATGAAAAGTCTCAATCTCACTTTAGATTTCTGGAGTCGTGTTAGGATAGCCTGTATCATAATCTGAATGATTAATTGGGCTAACTGAGGCTACAGGCTAATGAGATAGGCTCTGCTTATGTCTATCCAGCATTCTCTAAGGGTCAGGCAGGAATGTTTTTAATTTGCAGAGATAATAATGAGAACATGGGGCTCCTGTATCAGGATCTGCCTTGATATAGTTAATAGCCAGTTGGGGATATGAATTTTGTGCCCTCTGGTTCGCTATTGTCAAGGCAGGGATGGCTGTACAACCAGCAAATCCACATGCATTATGTGCCAGAGTTATGCCTCACCATAGTTGGGATGAAGCAGTTTGAAGATAGCCTGGAAATCAGTGTGGTTTTGTTGTTGTTGTTTTCCTCTATCTACACTGATCCCTGGATGGAGGTGCAGCATAGATGTTGTGAGTCTCACTGTTGTCAATATTACCACTTGTAGATTATGCTTGGAGGCTGTGTTTAAAAAGGAACAATTGAATTCCCATTTTAGTTCTTGTTTTAGGTCATACCTTGCATTTTACATGTAGGATCTGTGACAAGGTGTTGCGGTGCTGCAAAGCGTGACTGTTCAGGATTCCAGGCACTCTTCCACCCCCACCCCCATACCAGTTAGTCAGCATTCTGTATGCGTTGGACTTTGGGGGGTTTCCTTCAAGTCCCCCCGCCCCCCATCTTAAAGACTTTTTGCATTCCTGCAAACCTTGGGTTTTCCCCAAGCCTGCTGATCCTCCCAGTTGTGTGTGGATGATGCCATTTTGGCTACATAAGGACTAATATTCAGGGAAATGAGATTAACATTAGAATATGAGCTATGATGTGATTTAATTTATGTTGTAAGCGGCCTTGTGCGGCAGGGTAGGAATAAATAAACCAGCCTTCCTCAACCTCATGCTCCCCAGATGTTTTGGATGACAACTCCTAGAATTCTTGACTCTCAGCCATGCTGTCTGGCTGGGGCTGATGGGAGTTGAAGTCCAACATATCTGGAGGCCACAGGGTTGGGGAAAGGCTGAAGTAAATAATAGTAGGAATAGGAATTTGCAAGCTAGATGATGCTATAGCTTGTTCAATATATTTATTATTTTTATTTATTCTTTTATTATGTTTCGAAGTCACCCAAGAACGCCAAGTTATTGTACTGGAGAAACCTGTTTGGGGAACCGTGATTGCACAGGGTGTCCAGCTGCATGAATCAGACCTGGCACAAGCTGTCCCACCACTGAGGCACGAAAGCACATGCACTGCCGCCGCCACCTCACCCGCCACTACTTCCTGCAGCCACCTCCTGTCCCCTTCCTGGAGGTGGCAGCAGGAGAGGGAGTAGCTCAGTTCACTGCTCCTCCCGCTCTGTCACCTGAGGCGAGGGCTTCACTTTGCCTCATGAGAGGGCCGACTCTGGCAAGAATTCTAAGTGTGTCTGGCCTGTGGCTCACGCTGGCTCAGCTTGTCTGAGCGTGGAAAGCTAAGCAGGGTCAAGCCCGGTTGTTACTTAGATGGGAGACCCCTCCTCTAGTTTCCTGCATTGAGCAGAGGGTTGGACTCGATAGCCTTGTAGGCTCCTTCCAACTCCATGATCTATGAAACCTATGAAATCTATGAATGTATGGAGAATCTCCCGTCAGACCTTCATGCTAAACACACGAAGGTCGGGAGTGGAGGGGACAGGGCTGGGGACGTTGGGGGCTTGGCTCTGCCCCCCCCTACATTCTTTGAACATGAGTAATCTCATGCCCAAATAGAGCTACAGGGGCCAACGAGATGCCTCTATTGTCCTCTCCTGATATTACTCCCCAATAATGTGGACTTCAGCAATCTGTGCTAAGCCATAAGAGTGGCACATGTACATGATACATTGTGCTATTTTTCCAGATGTGGCGAAGATAACAGTATATGTCTGGCTCAGAGCGGTAGGTAGCACTCTGTGGTAAAAGCTGGAGCTGGAGCAGTTCATGGTTTGCCAAAGTGTTTCTGCCTGTTATGTAACAAGACACAGAGCCTCTGTATGTAAAGAGGGAGCAGCCCTATTCTGTTTACCACGGAACAATTTTGCCCGATTGCTATGTAATACACTTGCAGGGTAGTAAAAACCGACCATGGCATGATGCAGCGATGAAGGTGAGGGAGGGGAAAGGCAGTGTCCCAGTGAAATAGTAGAGAGCCATTGACATTTAACTCCAGAAACACTACTCTGGAAAGAAACATACAGAAAAGCATGAGGGGGCGGGGATGTCAGTTTTAAAAGCTGACAAACAAGATTTTTTAGAGAAATGACAGGATTGCCGTAGTGAGACTTGCTAAAATGGATGACAACCTTTAACAGACTTTAAGCAAAGGATGGAGAATTTTAGGGACCAGTGTATTCTCTACTCTCTAGACAGCAGTCCGAGGCTGGAAGTCTGTTTGCCTTATAAATGGATCCCCTCACAACCCAGGTGGTCAAGTTAAGGGATAGGGCAGTAATTTGTTCAGTTCACATGAATTTACCTAATTGTGCATTTTTGAAACCACTATGTAAAACCAAAACTCAGTTATCCTTTGAAATTACATTGTGCTCAGATCTGTTTCATCATTAGCTATTTATTTATTTATCATTTATTCATTCATTTCATTCATTATTCATTCATTTTCTATAACGCCAATAGCCGAAGCTCTCTGGGCGGTTGTACAACCATCAATTTAAAAACTACATAAAATACAGTTAAAATATATAACAATTAAAACAGTAATAAAATTTAAAACCAATTTTAAAATATCACTAAAACAAGTTAAAAACAAGTTAACGTGTATAAAATACAGTATGCCATAATATATAATTAAACAAACCTTCTAATTACAAACATATTTACAATTTTCTTTTTTTTTAAATATTTATTTATTTTCAAAACAATTAGAACACAGAAAATATATTTAGCAAATACAAAATTATCACACAAATATAACATAATCAACATACAAATAATCATAAAGTGCTCCCCCCCACCCTCCAAGGGACCAATTAATATACTTCTATCCTCTTGATCAATATAAGTCTAAATTCCAAAAATATAACATATCCTGACAAGGCATGTTACCCTTCCCCCTTATTAAACATAGTCTAATAATTGATTCCATATCTCCATAAAATTATTCTTCTTTAGCAATCCTTTATATAAAAATATAAACAATGAAAACATTATAAAAATTTTAAAACCAATTTTAAAATATCACTAAAACAAGGTTAAAAACAATTTACAGGTATAAATAACAGTATGCACATAATATATAATTTAAACAAACCTTCTAATTACAAACATATTTACAATTTCTTTTTTTTAAATATTTTATTTATTTTCAAAACAAATTATAACACAGAAAATATATTTAGCAAATACAAAATTAATCACACAATATAACATAATCAACATACAATAAATCATAAAGTGCTCCCCCCCACCCTCCAAGGGACCAATTATATACTTCTATCCTCTTGATCAAATAAAGTCTAAATTCCAAAAATATAGACATCATCCTGACAAGGCATGTTACCCTTCCCCTTTATTATACATAGCCTAATAATTGATTCCATATCTCCATCAAAATTATTCTTCTTTTAGCAATCCTTTATATAAAAATATAACACATGAAAACATTATAAAAATTTAAAAACCAATTTTAAAAATATCACTAAAACAAGTTAAAAACAATTTAACAGGTATAAATAACAGTATGCACATAATATATAATTTAAACAAACCTTCTAATTACAACATATTTACAATTTGTATAAAAGATACATAGGCACCATAAGTCCAGGAATAGTAATTAGATTTTTTAAAGATGTTGTTCTTGTAGCGGGAGTCACCACCGAACGCCATCCCTTCAGCTGCAATGGAGTCCAACTTCGCTCACCAAGGAGGCCGCTTGCTCTCCTGTCCTGCCTCAGTCTCTGGATCCTGGAGTCCTCGTTCCTGGGTTTAGATCTAACAACAAGTCCTCTCTGTTAATTCCAGGCTGCTTGTTCTCTTGCCCCTTTAACCATTGCCCTAGGGTAACCTGCTGGGTAAAATCCTGTTCTAATATCTGGCTGTATGTAAATACTGTGCTTGGGAACGTTTGTATGCTCACCTGGAGGGGGAGGGTTCGAATTCGCCTGGCTCAGTGTTCTCCAACCCTGGGGTCCCCAGATGTTTTTGGCCTACAACTCCCAGCATGCCCCAGCCAGCATGCTGGGAGTTGTAGGCCAAAAACATCTGGGGACAGGACCCAAGGTTGGAGAACACTGTCCGGATCTTTGGGCAGCTTTCAATAGTGTCAGGCATACCCATATGGAAGGGTTGTCTGAGTTGGGGCGCATGGTGGTGCAGCCTTACAGGGTTCTGCTTGGGTGCCTGTTTCCAGAAGGTGGTGCTGGGGACTTCTGCTTGACCCAATGGCTTCTATACCTATCCCATGGGGCTCCATCTAATCCCAACCCACATGCGGTTTCACAAAGGCGGGATTCCAACTGCGGACTGCCGGATCTCTAGCTCAGTCTTTCTCCCAATTGCTGCGCCAGCTGTTACGATCGGGGCTACTCTTCCCGAAACTGAATTTTAGTTGTTGCTGCCTGCAACAGATTGTGCGAGAAGAGCGTTTGCCTGCTAAAGGATGTTTGGACTTGGGAGTATATCAAAAAAGGGTGTCTCACGCGCTCTGCTGGTGGCGAGGGGAGAAGGGGTTGAGGGAACTCTTGGGGTCGGGAGGGGCAGGAGGGGAACTCTTGGGTCGGGAGGGGCAGAGGGAACTCTTGGGGTCGGGAGGGGCAGGAGGGGAAGTCTGGGGTTGGGAGGGGCAGGAGGGGAACTCTTGGGGTCGGGAGGGGCAGGGAGGGGGCACTTGGGGGTCGGGAGGGGGCAGGAGGGGAACTCTTGGGGTCGGGATGGGCAGGAGGGGAACTCTGGGGTCGGGAGGGGCAGGAGGGGAAGTCTTGGGGTTGGGAGGGGCAGGGAGGGGACTCTTGGGGTCGGGAGGGGCAGGGAGGGGCACTTGGAGTCGGCGAGGGGGCAGGAGGGGAACTCTTGGGGTCGGGAGGGGGCAGGAGGGGAACTCTTGGGGTCGGGAGGGGCAGGAAGGGTGCACTTGGGATCGGGAGGGGCAGGAGGGGAACTCTTGGGGTCGGGAGGGGCAGGAGGGGAACTCTTGGGGTCGGGAGGGGCAGGAAGGGGGCACTTGGGATCGGGAGGGGCAGGAAGGGGGCACTTGGGGTCGGGAGGGCAGGGAAGGGGGCACTTGGGGTCGGGAGGGGCAGGAAGGGGGCACTTGGGGTCGGGAGGGGCAGCCGGTTTTCTTCTGCGGTTGAGGGGGGAGGAAGGGATGGCTGTGGGGTCGTGGTTGGAGGAAGCACGGGCTCCGTGGTTGTGGCAGGATGGAGGGGTGTTTCCAGGGTTGTGGCTGGAGGCAGGGGTGGTTTCCTGGGTAATGGCGGGAGGCAGGGGTGGTTCCGTGGTCATGGCTGGTGGGAGGGGTGTGTCTGGGGCCGTGGCAGGAGGCAGGGGTGTTTCTGGTGTCATGGTGGGAGGCAGGGGTGGGCTTTGGGGGTCGTGGCTGGTGGGAGGGGAGGTTCTGGGGCCGTGGTGGGAGGCAGGGGTGGTTCTGGGGTGATGGTGGTAGGAAGGAGTATGTCGGGGGGTGTGGGAGGCAGGGGTGGTTCCGGGGCCGTGGTGGGAGTAAGGGGTGATCCGCTGTCATGGGCGGAAGTCAGGGTGTGTTCCGGGGTGATGGTGGTAGTGAAAGGGTATGTCTGGGGTGCCGGTGGGAGGCAGGGGTGATTCCGGGGCCGTGGTGTGAATAAGGGGGGGTGGTTCTGGGGGTCATGCATGAGGAAGGGTTGGTTCCAGAGTGTCTTGTCTTGTGCGATCGGTTGTCTGGGGTCGTGGCGGGAGGTGCAGTGTGGGAGGCAGAGGGGTTCATCCGAGTGAGGCGGTGGCAGGGGTGCTTCTCCGGTTGAGGCAGGAGATGGGGTAGTTCCGGGGTCGAAATGAGAGGGAGGGTTGCTGGTGGGGGATGGAGGATGGCAGTGGGTCGGAGAGGAGGATTGATAGGTCTTGATTGGGGGAGGGGAGCACATGGTGGGGGGTGGAGCAACGAGGCTGGCAAACCGGAGAGGGTCCAATTTTTCTTCTTGTGTCTGCAGAAGGAGAAAGAAAAGGGGTTGTTACTTTTGCTGCATTGCAGTGGTTCCGCTCCTATTTGCATGGCCAGCTCCAGAGGGTGGTTCTTGGGGAATCTTGCTCGGCCTCATGGATTATCCAGCATGGGTTCCTCAGGGCTTGGTCTTATCCCCCATCTGGGTGGTTTGACTGGGAATTGGGTGGATTTCTCGGGAACATACTTCTGAGTCCTATCAGAAAACTCCTCTGGAGCAAAACTGCGAATTGCCCCCCCCCCCCGAGGGTTGGACCTAAGTGAAAAAGTGGTTTTCAAACCTGTACTGGGCTGGGCACTCTACGGGAAAGGTACCTGTTGCCCCTGGGCAGCGGGAACACTCCTCCCCCCGCATGATGGGGCTCAGCAGAAGCTTGTTGAAACGCTCCCATTGCGCTTCTGCAAGTGCTTCTGCGCTAATGGGAGGGGGAGGAAGTTAATTTGGTGTGCCCATTTCTGGGCACACAAAAATAAAAAATAAATATTCTGGCAGCCCCTGGCAGCCCCTCCAAGGTGCCGTTGTGGCAGTTTGAAGGGGGAGCTGGTGGCTGCCCAAGCGGGGATTGGGGAGCTGGCTGTCGCCCGAGAAAACTCCTCTGGAGCAAAACACCCGGCCTAGAGTGGCCACTGACCTTGCTGAAGTGGAACTTGGGCCACCAGCGAGTCTCTTCGTTTCCTCCTTCAGGATGGGTTCCTGTAAAGCAAAGAAACAGCAATAATTCCATCTGAAGGTGAGCGAGAGCGTTCCAAAAATGTTGGGGAGAGTGTTCCAAATTGGGGGGGGGGCACACCATCCCTACAGGATCCCAGTTGACCATATTTACAAATAAGGAAATGGTGCTATGAAACCTACCGTGAGCTTTGGCCCACCCCAAATGATACAGGAATGGAAGTTTGTCTGGCCCAACCATTCCTTTGGAAGCGTGGCAACATATATACCAATTACATCTTGGTAGTCAGAGATGTGGATGTATCCCAGGCATACACAAAACTCGCATAGGAGTGTGGATAAATTAAATGATAAATTAACATGTCACATGTAAAAAGGGACAATTAAAGAAATTTTTTTTAAGGATATATTGGGAGCCTTTTTTAGATTATGTTTTAGTAAAGGGAAAGGGAGTAAGCATGTCAAGATATGATGTATGTTTGGAATATGGATTAATAATGGATTATGTGAATAGAATTATATATTTTTGGCCCCGTGGTGACGGGTGCACTTGTAGTTATATGGATTTCTGGGTTTATCTTTTTGTATGTGTGTTCATTTAAAATAAATAAATAAATTTTTATTAAAAAAAGCTGCTTGTGCATCATACTTACCGGGTGAAGAGGGCAAGGGTGGGTACACAGGTGGGGTCAGGGTGATGACTCCTGCTTCTCCTCAAAGAACCTGTGACAACCAAACGTATTCCGAGAGTTAATTCTCGCCACTGCTTCAGGAGGTTGCAGCAGGAATAAGGGGGCCCTTGAAAACCAGGACCCCCTGAGGTCTGATGAGACCCCCTTTAAATATTCCCAGTGGAGATTGGGGCCACGATCAGAGCTGGTGAGAGGAGAGGCCTCCATGTCACCCACCCGCTTCCTGCATCAGCCCCCTTCTGCCTAGAGCTCCATCTTTCTAGCTACTCCTTTAAGGGCAGGACCAGCCCAAAGATCAAGCCGAGAGAGGCAGCCGCCGCCTCGGGGGGTCAGACTGGGGGCGCTGCGTGAGGGTGGGGAGTGGTCCCTGATGCATTGCCTTGGCCCGTATTTGCCCGTGGACTAGAGTGGCTCTGGCCAGGAATGAGCAGGGGTCTTTACTTGACCCCACAGAACTGGCACTACCTGGCAGTGGATGGGGGGGGGGCCAACCCCTGCCGCGGCACAGACCAAACATACACAACATTCTCTTACCTGGAGCATGTTCTTTTTTCTTGAGTACGCCGCGTGTGGACAGCAAAAAAACCATTTCTGTTGGAGAAAAAAACAGGAAGAGTGTCAGACACACAGAACCTTCGGCACCATGTTTTGAGCTGGACAAACTCTCCCAACCTAGACACAAGGCTGCTGGATGGGTGCTCGAAACATCCACCAAGGCCCACCCTTCCTTCCTTCCCTATTATTAGGGCTTGTTGCCTTTTCTAGGCAGAGATCCTGTCTCCTAACACAGGCTAACTTGAGGTGTGCAAAGGAATTCCTGAAAAATCCCAGACTTTCCCTGCTGGATCCGACCTTCAAGTGTCCATTTTGCTTCCCACCCACAACAGCCAAGGAGAGCCCCCCAGAAGCCCACAACTAAGCGTTCCCCACAGAAACATGCCCAGGAGCTGGTATTCAGGTACACTGCCTCTGAAAATGGAGGTTTGTAGCTGCTGCCCACTGACTTCCTCCCGGGCTGGCTAGTTTTAAGGGGCCCTGGTTAAAATATTGGGGCTGAAGGAGGATCAGGGGCCAGGAAGTGGAGAGAGACTGGCTGGCCCTTCCTCAAATGCCAATTCTGGGGAGAGAAGACGGTACAATACCAGCTTTCTGCACGCCATCCTGCAGGTCTGGCCGTCACGGCTGAAGATTCAGTCTCAGGCCAACGGTCCCCTGAAGTTTTCTTTGGGATTCTCCATCTCCAAGGATACCGGAACCCAGGATTCTCCATCTCCAAGGATACCGGAACCCCATGTCAGCATTGTGACATGGGGCTCATCACCCACCTTGCTTTGCACTGAGGTTAAGAATTTAACCGACTGTGGAGCCTGCAGGCTGAGACCTTCAAAAACTGGCAGCTGCTGAATAAAATGTAGTTGTTTAGGAGATTCTCTTATGCGAATTTTTTAAAAATATATGAATATTTTGTTCTAGACACCGACACCTAGAGGATACTCTTTGTCTCCTTTCCCAGTCAATTAGTTTGCCATGGTTTGTTTGTTGTTTTTTACTCCCAAGAAAGTTTACCCAGATTCCACCTAAACATCAGGAAAACTTTCCTGACTGTTACAGCAATAAGACAATGAAACCAACTACCTAGGGAAGTGGTGAGCTCTCCCACCTCCGGAGGCATTCAAGGTGCAGCTGGACAGCCATCTGTCAGGGATGCTTTGACCTGGATTCCTGCTTTGAGCGGGGGGTTGGACTCGATGGCCTTGTAGGCCCCTCCAACTCTACTTTTCTATGATTCTATGATTCTGTGTGTCCAGTCCAAGCACTGTGACTGGAAAATGAAACCCCATAAACTCCGTGATAGATTGGATGCTTTGTATGTAGAAGGACCCAGATTCAATGACTGGCATCTCCAGTTAAGGGATTTCAGGAATAGAATTGGGAAAAGATCCTGGTCAAGGGAGTGTGTGTGTGTGGGTGGTTCTTAGGCGTTCTTAGGGGTGTTCTTAGGTGTTCTTAGGCACCCCCGTAGAATGGACTGGCTACGAAGGTGGAAGCCGACGTGAGGGATTTGGATTCTGGACCACGGGCTACACTTCCTGGAAGATGGACTGCTGGCAAAGGATGGGTTGCACCTCACAAGGACTGGGAAGAATGTGTTTGGACACAGCATGAGGAACTTAATCAGGAGGGCTTTAAACTGAATCCAACAGGGGAGGGAGACATAAACTCGGGGGTACCATGGAAGAAGGCCTCCTATGCCACAATGGAGAGAACAGCTCCAGCGGTGCCCATTGATAGTCTACCACAAAATGTAGGGGGAAAGTCGGACTATAAAGCACATAGTCTTCAATGTCTCTATACTAATGCCCGAGTATGGGCAATAAACAAGACGAACTTGAACTCTTGATACATGAGGGCAAGTACGACTTGATAGGGATAACTGAAACCTGGTGGATGACTCCCATGACTGGAAATACAGCAATTGAAGGGTATAAACTTGTTCAAAAGGAACAGAAGCAACAGAAAGGGAGGTGGAGTTGCACTGTATGTAAAAATACGTATCTCTGCACAGAGATACAGGAAGAGGTGCTTGGCAGCCCCATTGAGAGCATCTGGGTTAAAATAAAGGGGGCAAGAATAAAAACGAACATGGCGGTTGGAGTCTACTACCAAACCACCCAATCAAGGAGAAGACGAGGATGGAACTTTTGAAAAGCAAATTGCCATTGTTTCAAGGAGGCACGATGTGGTAGTAATGGGAGACTTCAATTTCCCTGATATCTGTGGGAGACTTAATTCAGCCAAACCTGGCCCCTCCAAGAAATTCCTGAGCTGTGCTGCTGATAACTTCCTCCTACAGAAAGTGGAGGGAAGGAACTAGAGGATCGGCTATCCTTGACCTGATTCTAACCAACAGAGACGAGTTAGTGGATAAAGTGCAGTTTCGGGAACTCTGGGGGAAAGTGACCATGTTTACTTGAGTTCTTGATTCAACGAAGCAAAGCTGAGTGTAGCCAAACACGTACCCTGGATTTTAGGAAAGCCAATTTTAACAAACTCAGAACAATGATTAGTAAGATCCCATGGCAAGTGACTCTCACGAGAAAGGGAGCCCAGGAGGGGTGGGAGTTTTTAAAAAAAGGAAATTTTAAAGGCACAATTGCAAACAATTCCCAAAAGGAAAAAAGGCAGAGGGCAACAGAAGAAGCCAATGTGGCTTCACAATAAACTCAAAGATGACCTGAAAACAAAAAAGGACACGTATAGGAAGTGGAAGGAAGGACAGGCTACAGGGGAAGAGTACAGGCAGGTAGCACAGAACTGCAGGAATAGTGTCAGGAAGGCTAAAGCTGAGAATGAGCTAAGGTTAGCGAGGAATGCTAAAGCAACAAAAAAGCTTTCTTCAGATACATGCACAGTAAAAGACAGAAGAAAGAACTGGTGGTTCAACTACGCAATGAGGATGGCAAATTGATAACAGAAGACAAAGAAAAGGCAGAAGTGTTCAATTCCTACTTCGGCTCGGTCTTCTCCCAAAAGAGGGTCTATGACCCCCCTGGCAAACCTGAAGTGCAGACTGAAGGGGCAGAATTGCAGCTTGAGATTGATAGGCAAATGGTCAAGGAGCACCTGATTACTCTGAACGAGTTTAAATCTCCAGGGCCTGATGAGCTGAATCCTAGAGTAATAAAGGAACTGGCAGAAGAACTCTCAGAACCACTGTCTATTATCTTTGAGAAATCATGGAGGACAGGTGAAGTGCCAGATGACTGGAGGAGGGCAAATGTTGTTCCCATCTTCAAAAAGGGCAAGAAGGAGGAACCTGGGAACTATAGGCCAGTCAGTCTGACATCAATCCCCGGGAAGATTTTTGAGCAGATTATAAAGAAGTCAGTCTGCAAGCACCTTGAAAACAATGCAGTGATTACTAGAAGCCAGCATGGATTTGTCAAGAACAAATCCTGTCAGACTAATCTGATCTCATTTTTTGATCGGGTAACCTCCCTTGTGGACTGTGGGAATGCTGTGGACATTATATACCTGGACTTCAGCAAAGCTTTCGACAAAGTGCCTCATGATATCCTGATTAGTAAGCTAGCTAAGAGTGGGCTAGATGGAACAACTATCAGGTGGATCCACAATTGGCTACAGAATCGGAGTCAAAGAGTGCTTATCAATGGTTCCTTCTCAAACTGGGGAGAGGTAACGAGCGGGGTACCACAGGGCTCGGTCCTGGGCCCGGTGCTCTTCAACATTTTTATTAATGACTTGGATGAGGAGGTACAGGGAATGCTTATCAAATTTGCAGATGACACAAAGTTGGGTGGAACAGCTAATACTCTGGAAGACAGAAACAAAATTCAAAGTGACCTCGATAGGCTGGAGCGCTGGGCCGAAAACAACAGAATGAAATTTAATAGGGATAAATGCCAAGTGCTGCACCTAGGGAGAGGAAACCAAATGCAGAGTTACAGAATGGGGGACACTTGGCTCAACAATACTACAAGTGAGAAGGATCTTGGAATTGTGGTAGATCACAAACTGAATATGAGCCAGCAATGCGATGTGGCTGCAAAGAAGGCAAATGCAATTTTGGGCTGTATTAATAGAAGTATAGCTTCCAAATCGCGGGAAGTGATAATTCCCCTTTACTCGGCACTGGTTAGGCCTCATCTTGAGTACTGCGTCCAGTTCTGGGCACCTCACTTTAAGAAGGACATAGACAAACTGGAGAGGGTTCAGAGGAGGGCAACAAGGATGATAAAGGGACTGGAAACAAGGCCCTATGAGGAGAGACTGAAAGAACTGGGCATGTTTAGCCTTCAGAAGAGGAGACTGAGGGGAGATATGATCGCACTCTTCCAGTATTTGAAGGGATGTCACACAGAGGAGGGCAAAGATCTCTTCTCGTTCATCCCAGTTTGCAGGACACGGAATAATGGGCTCAAGTTACAGGAACCTAGATTCCACCTAAACATCAGGAAAAATTTCCTGACTGTCAGAGCAATAAGACAATGGAATCAACTACCTAGGGAGGTTGTGGGCTCTCCCACTCTGGAGGCATTCAAGGTGCAGCTGGACAGACATCTGTCAGAGATGCTTTGACCTAGATTCCTGCATTGAGCAGGGGGTTGGACTCGATGGCCTTGTAGGCCCCTTCCAACTCTACTTTTCTATGATTCTATGATTCTATGACCCCGTCAATGTATGCAGGAGGATGAGGCCCAACAAGCCAGGCCAATGCTCCATGCGAATGGTATGCACACCCTAGATGCTAGCATTCTCTGTGGTGCATTAGGTAGAAAAGTCAGCGTGCAAATGCTTTCCTGGATGAAGAGCACTTGCAAACCACAGCCCTAGATAGCAAGATCCACCACGTTAGTGGTCTAGTACATAGGGCATTGGTCTCAGTGAAGGGAGATCTGGGTTCAGTTCTCTTCTCCACCAGGACTGTACTGCATAGCTTTGAAGAAGTTGCTAATTCTCAGCCTGACCCACCTCACAGGTTTGTTGTGAGGATCGCCCCATGTATGCATACCTTCCAACATTTCACAGATGAAAATAGGACATCCATGTG
>JAHFWL010001470.1:0-30703 GCA_021292165.1 Shinisaurus crocodilurus
TCCAGCCCGTTATGTAGGCTTCACGTTTTAAAATCAGCCAGAAACACACAAACGCATGTTGGACGGCGTTGGGGGCCCACATCCCAGCAGGGGCCGGCTAACAACCACCCCCTGGAGTTGTTCCTCCTCTTCGCCATTTGCAACCTGCTTGTTCACCTGCCTCTCGCTCTGGCCCAGATGGAGGAGGCGACCCAACGTTAGGATTTTATAGGGGCTGGTGGTGTCAGATGAGAGGGTTCATGAGGCAGGTGCCGGTGCTTCGGTGGCTCCCTTGTGCTGTTAGACGACCAGACTTGGAGGGGAGGCAGAAGGCTGGCTGATGCTGCAGAGGTAGGAGGGATGCTCTGCTCAGGGCTGGCGCCAAGGGTCGGCATGGTCGGGCACCTGCCGAGGGCCCACACCCCAGCAGGGGCCCACTGACAAGAAGAACCCCTTGACTTGCTCCTCCTCTCCCTTCATGGCAACCTGCTTGTTCCCCTTGCCTCTCGCTCTGGCCCAGACAACGGCGGTGGTGAGAAGGAGGAGCAGGAGATGCCACGGCCAACTTGCTCCCTGGCTCTCTGTCTGCCAAGCAAGCGAGCGGTGAGAAAGAGGTTGAGGAGCACGAGCAGCTGGTGACCATGGCGGTGAGAAGGTGGACTCTCTTATGGCAGGGCCCCCACTGAGGGTGCCTTACCCGGGGGCCCTCCAAAACCAAAAACAAGCACGCCAAATCCACCCTTCTGTGTACCTACTGGTGCCCCAGAGAAGCGGCGTCTCCAGACAGATTTCAGTAGAGGGACTCACCAGGTCAGTATAGGATCGGTGGGCCTGGGTAGCTCTCCTCAACAGCTCTACCTTTTCCTGGTCCTGAGGAGGAGATGACCAGAAAGTACCATTTTTAAACCACACCTACATTTCAACAGCCCATCGGCACGGCAGAGCTTTTAACACAGTGTTCTCCAACCTTGGGCCCCCAGATGTTTTTGGCCTACAACTCCCAAGTTGTAGGCCAAAAACATCTGGGGACCCAAGGTTGGAGAACACTGTTCTAACCCTTCCCATTAGCCGCACTGGCTATTCTCCAAGCAGACTATGACCTGGTTCACACTTAACGCTAAACCATGGCTTATTTAACCCATGGTTTGTTGACCTACCCGGGGTTGGTCAGGTAGGCGACCGAACAAACTGTGGTGGTTTCTCAATCCCTGGTTTGGTTGTCTCTCTCCTCCTCCTTCGCCCGCTCCCTCCCTGTATCCCAAATGCTTTTGTGGCGGTGTCCTACTGCCATGTAGAGCGGATAGTTTTTTTCTGGCCGCTCTTGCCCACCACTTCTGTAGCCTGGCAGAATTACAACCCAACAACAAACCATGAGTTCTCTTTCTGGGTTGTCCATGGTTAGCAAACTATGGTTTGCTAGCAAGGCTGGGTTCACACATCACGACAACCCAGAATGCAACAGCCCATGGGTTAAAGAAACCACTGGTTAGCGTTATGGGCGAACCAATCAATTTTTTCTACAATTCTGTTTCCTGTAAAATGTATATCCCAGCTATTTCAAGTGATTCCAGAAGAAGGTGAAGAAAAACCCTGCTAAAAGTTTTATATTGTCTTAAATGTATTTTATCTTGTTTTTATCCTATGTACATCGCCCAGGGTGGCCGGTTGCCGGCCAGATGGGCGATAAATAAATGTAAATTAAAAAATTAAAAAAAGGAAGAAAGGAAGAAGAAAATCTGTGGTTGTCATTTTTGTGAACCACTCAGACAGCTTTGACTAATGGACAGTACAGAAATGAAGTGAAATGAAAACCGCACAAAAGAAAACACAAGAAAAGTCATTTATAACCCAAAACCACCTTTAAAGAATATCATCACATATGCAACTAAACAAACAAGGTTTTGGCCTGTTCTCAGAGGTTTGCTTCCTCTGCACTTCCTTTTCTATTCCACCATCACCTCCTGGATCAAACAGATCTGGTAGGTGTCCCGTCCCCCAAACCAACACACAAAATCACGCTGTGTCCGTTTGGCCAGTGATCTGGTGGAAAGCGGGGTGAAGCCAAGCGAACGTGGCCATCCAGTGAACCCCAGAGGGCTGAATTGGGATTGCTGGGCTTTGGGGAGAAAGCCCCGAAGCCGGGTCAAGATAGGCAAGGACGGCTTCCCTCCCCCCACCTGCTTGCCAGAATCGTTCATGGCCTCCACGAACTTCAGGGAGTCCACAGAGGTCGAGCGGATCGTGTCTGTCCGGCCCAGGCGGAACATCCGGAGCGAGGCGCTCTCGTAAGTGGCACAGGCCTGACCGTACATCCTAGGAGGAAGCGGAGAAGGAAGTGGTGGGGAAAAGGAAAAGGCCGGTGGACACACGCAGCCAACAGATTTCATAGATGATAGAGTTGGAAGGGGCCTACAAGGCCATCGAGTCCAACCCACTGCTCAGTGCAGGAAACTAGAGGAGGGGTCTCCCATCCAAGTAATAACCAGGCCTGACCCTGCTTCGCTTTCCATGCTCAGACAAGCTGAGCCAGCGTAAGCCACAGGCCTGTATATCAGAACTGGTTCTACCGGACGCCACAATAAGATAAATTTTATTTCAGTCACAGACCAGAGATACGGACGCCACAATGCCTCATGAATAAGGGCTTGTCTAAGTTGGTGAACAGCTGGAGGTGTAACACTGCTAAATGCCTCTTTCAATCATATGTTTTGGCAATGTCCTGAAGTCACCCTTTTTTGGGTGGAAGTTATAATACGGCTAAACTTAGTATTGGAACGCTCTTTGATATTTTCTGATGTACACATTCTTTTTAATTATCTACCTGTTTCTTGGAGGTTAAAGCATGGCCGACGCAGATGGATTTTCTGCGCCCTTCTGACAGCTAAAAGACTGATATTTCCACACTGGAAAGATTAAAAGCTCACCTCCTATAAGGTAATGGATCGAAGACTGAATTATGCTTTCAGTATTTGAGCGGATGACATGCTGATGCCGCTCCCAAAAGGACATATAAATGGATATTTGGTCTGCCTTTGCTGTAGCTTATGTATAATCGATACATCTAGATTTATGCAGTTATATGGATATTTACATATAAAGAATTGTTAATTTCGGGTGGGGGAGGTTGTTTTTGTTTTAATTTAGATTTCATTTGTTTTGGTGAAATTTACAATAAAAAAAATAAATCCCCCCCCCCCCCAAGACCAACACACCTGGTTCTTTGAGATGGTTTGAGAGAGAACTAATTCCTGCTCATCTATATCCTGATGCAGCTGAGTTTTAGTGTTTTCATTCAGCAATGCTTTTTGGGTTTTTTTTTTGTTGTTGTTAAAAGCAGGGGTGTTGAACCCCTTTCAACCCGAGGGCCGGATTCCACTTCAGAGAAGCTCTCGGGGCCATGTTTCAATGTTGGGCAGGGCCAAAGGCAAAAGGGGCGTGGCCAAAATACCAGCCTATTGTAGCTTAAAGCTCTTGCCAGTAACTGAGTCTTAAGAGGAGAAGCATGTCAACCTTTTAGAAGGGGGGAAAACGCGCAGAAGCTGGGAAACCACCAGATAATCATTGGCTGGGGAAAGGGGGCGGGGCTGGGGAAAGGGGGCGGGGCCATCTGGGGAAGCCCCCCCCCCCGGAAGGCCAGATTTGGTCTGTGCAGCTGAGGTTCTGCAGTCCTGCGTTAGACTGCTCCAACCTGGTGCCTTTTGAAGTGCGTGAGCTTGTGCGAGCACTTGACTGCTTGCGTGAGCGCATGACTGCTTGTGTAGCCCCCTGACACTGCTCGATGAGGTCCCTGGGCCCCCCAAAAAAGGTTTCCCGCCCCTCGCCCTGCTCTAAGTAATTCAAAACCAGCTCTAGGATTTTAGATTGCATTCACTGTTGGCCTGACTCAAGAAAGTCGTCGTTGGCATTCTGAGGACTGGGCAAAAGCAAAGCCGCACACCCACCTCCGGTCCTGGACTTACCTGTAATATGCCAGCTGCAGAGCTATTTGGATGAAAGCATCCGGACTGATCTTCTCTGACTTGGGGAAGTTCTTCCCAAACTGGTGGAAGACGATGGCTTTGATATCCAAGTCTTGCACCATTCTGCAAAAGGGCAGAGAAAGGAAGCGGTACCTTGAGATGCTACAGATGGACAACAGAGCTAGATGAGCGACTGAAGTCACTGCCCCTCCCACCTTGACTCAAGAGGACTAGGAGAATGACCAGCCCTTTGGAAGACTTCAGACTTCTCTCTCTCGATATTTTGTTCTATATCAGGGGTCTCCAACTTTCTTGGGCACATTTGGAATTTGGAGGGAGTGTTCTGGGTGCTCTCACAAAATGGCTGCTGGGGGGGGGGGCTTGCCCATTCATAAAATGGCTGCCATTGTAGGCATGGCCGGTCACAAAACATTTCCCGGACAGCAAATGGAGAGACTGGACAGTAACTTGCCCAAGAACCGAAGAAATGGTTGTGGCAGAAGAAATGCTAATCCAATGCTAGAGCCACTAAGGATGCGATCCTAAGCAGGTTTAGAGACAGATAAAAGTCCTACAGCTTCCAAAATTCAGCTGGGGAACGCTGGGAGTTGTAGGACTTTGGTCTGTCTAAACATGCATACATAGGATTGTGCACTAAAGTTATTTATTGTTGCTGAGCCCAGAAAGAAAACCTTAAAAGATTTGTTAAAACCCCCTATAGCAGTGTTTCTCAACCTTGGATCCCCAGATGTTTTTGCCTACAACTCCCAGCATGCCCCAGCCAGCATAGCTGGCTGGGGCATGCTGGGAGTTGTAGGCCAAAAACATCTGGGGACCCAAGGTTGAGAAACACTGCCCTATAGGAACTAGAAACCTGGATCTGCCCCACCCACATCTACTTTAAGGAAGTCGAGCGGAGATTCTCAGGATGCTTGAGTGACGAAGGCCAGTCTCCACACCGCAAGGCATCTGTTCTTTTTGCTCCTTCCTGAACTCCCCCCCTGTAAATAACTCTGTAAATAGCTTCCCATTACTCACATGTTAAGGTTCTGTTTGGCCTTCTCAATATCATTCTTGATTTCTGGGGTGATGTTAAACCGCAGTTTCTTTGGCATCGGCAAGGGGATCATGGGAGATCTCACCAACTCCGGTTTCTTTCTGCGCCGAGGAACGGCAACCACACAGTTAAAAAGAGTTAAAGAGAGAGGGGTTTGAATCCCAAACAAAATCCCCCTTCTGTACCAGCCTTCTCCAACCAGAGGCTTTCCAGATGGGTTGGACTACAACCCCCAGCATTCCTCAGCCAGGCTGGGGGATGCTGGGAGTTGTAGTCCAACCCATCCGAAAACCGCCATGATGGGGTCCGCACAATGCTGCAAATACGCAGAGTTAAACTAGGTTTGTTTGTTATGGTGTAGTTCCGATATAATTAAAAAAAATAAATTATGTTTATTATTTGTATTGTGTGTGTGTGTGTGTGTATGCGTGTGTGTATACACACACACACACACACACTTCACATGCATTAATTGAAACTGATATATCCACATGTATGTACTTACATTTGTTGTATTTTTTATGGTTTTGTTGAAACTTACAATAAAAAGAAACGAAAAGAAAAGGACCCTTCCAACTCTTGTGGGGACAATTATACTAACCTATCTTCATACAGCTGCTGTAAGGATTACAACAAGGTAACGCATGTGAAATGTGATCGCATTATATATAAAGCAGGGGTGGGCAGTTCACGGCCCTCGAGAGGTTTGGCCTACAACTTCCGTGATCCATCAGCGAAGGCTGCCGGCCAAAACCTCTGGAGGGCCACCCTGGATAGAAAGGGTCATGTCTGAGGAGGATTCACAAGGCGTCAAGGTGAAGCCACCTACATGGAGCAAGATTAGAGCAGGGGGCAAATCCACCGCCCGGGGGGGGGGGGCAAATCCTCCGAGGTTCCCAGAATGGCCATGCCTGTTTATTCCTGCCCACCTCTAATTATTTGGTGGTTCCCCGACTTTTGTCCCATTTCCCCCCCCCCCCGGGCGGTCTGGATTTGCCCCCTGCTCTAATTCTTGCTCCATGTAGGTGGCTTCACCTTGACGCCTTGTGAATCCTCCTCAGACATGACCCTTTCTATCCAGGGTGGCCCTCCAGAGGTTTTGGCCGGCAGCCTTCGCTGATGGATCACGGAAGTTGTAGGCCAAACCTCTCGAGGGCCGTGAACTGCCCACCCCTGCTTTATTATAATGCGATCACATTTCACATGCGTTACCTTGTTGTAATCCTTACAGCAGCCGTATGAAGATAGGTTAGTATAATTGTCCCCACAAGAGTTGGAAGGGTCCTTTTCTTTTCGTTTCTTTTATTGTAAGTTTCAACAAAACCATAAAAAATACAACAAATGTAAGTACATACATGTGGATATATCAGTTTCATTAATGCATGTGAAGTGTGTGTGTGTGTGTGTGTGTATACACACGCATACACACACACACACAATACAAATAATAAACATAATTTATTTTTTTAATTACTACACCATAACAAACAAACCTAGTTTAACTCTGAGTATTTGCAGCATTGTGCGGACCCCAGCATGGCGGTTTTCGGATGGGTTGGACTACAACTCCCAGCATCCCCCAGCCTGGCTGAGGAATGCTGGGGGTTGTAGTCCAACCTGGAAAGCCTCTGGTTGGAGAAGGCTGGTACAGAAGGGGGATTTTGTTTGGGATTCAAGCCCCTGTCTCTTTAACTCTTTTTAACTGTGTGGTTGCCGTTCCTCGGCAGAAAGAAACCGGAGTTGGTGAGATCTCCCATGATCCCCTTGCCGATGCCAAAGAAACTGCGGTTTAACATCACCCCAGAAATCAAGAATGATATTGAGAAGGCCAAACAGAACCTTAACATGTGAGTAATGGGAAGCTATTTACAGAGTTATTTACAGGGGGGGAGTTCAGGAAGGAGCAAAAAGAACAGATGCCTTTGCGGTGTGGAGACTGGCCTTCGTCACTCAAAGCATCCTGAGAATCTCCGCTCGACTTCCTTAAAGTAGATGTGTGGGTGGGGCAGATCCAGGTTTCTAGTTCCTATAGGGCAGTGTTTCTCAACCTTGGGTCCCCAGATGTTTTTGGCCTACAACTCCCAGCATGCCCCAGCCAGCTATGCTGGCTGGGGCATGCTGGGAGTTGTAGGCCAAAAACATCTGGGGATCCAAGGTTGAGAACACTGCTATAGGGGGTTTTAACAAATCTTTTAAGGTTTTCTTTCTGGGCAGCAACAATAAATAACTTTAGTGCACAATCCTATGTATGCATGTTTAGACAGACCAAAGTCCTACAACTCCCGCGTTCCCCAGCTGAATTTTGGAAGCTGTAGGACTTTATCTGTCTCTAAACCTGCTTAGGATCGCATCCTTAGTGGCTCTAGCATTGGATTAGCATTTCTTCTGCCACAACCATTTCTTCGGTTCTTGGGCAAGTTACTGTCCAGTCTCTCCATTTGCTGTCCGGGAAATGTTTTGTGACCGGCCATGCCTACAATGGCAGCCATTTTATGAATGGGCAAGCCCCCCCCCCCAGCAGCCATTTTGTGAGAGCACCCAGAACACTCCCTCCAATTCCAAATGTGCCCAAGAAAGTTGGAGACCCCTGATATAGAACAAAATATCGAGAGAGAGAAGTCTGAAGTCTTCCAAAGGGCTGGTCATTCTCCTAGTCCTCTTGAGTCAAGGTGGGAGGGGCAGTGACTTCAGTCGCTCATCTTAGCTCTGTTGTCCATCTGTAGCATCTCAAGGTACCGCTTCCTTCTCTGCCCTTTTGCAGAATGGTGCAAGACTTGGATATCAAAGCCATCGTCTTCCACCAGTTTGGGAAGAACTTCCCCAAGTCAGAGAAGATCAGTCCGGATGCTTTCATCCAAATAGCTCTGCAGCTGGCATATTACAGGTAAGTCCAGGACCGGAGGTGGGTGTGCGGCTTTGCTTTTGCCCAGTCCTCAGAATGCCAACGACGACTTTCTTGAGTCAGGCCAACAGTGAATGCAATCTAAAATCCTAGAGCTGGTTTTGAATTACTTAGAGCAGGGCGAGGGGCGGGAAACCTTTTTTGGGGGGCCCAGGGACCTCATCGAGCAGTGTCAGGGGGCTACACACAGTCATGCGCTCACGCAAGCAGTCAAGTGCTCGCACAAGCTCACGCACTTCAAAAGGCACCAGGTTGGAGCAGTCTAACGCAGGACTGCAGAACCTCAGCTGCACAGACCAAATCTGGCCTTCCGGGGGGGGGGGGCTTCCCCAGATGGCCCCGCCCCCTTTCCCCAGCCCCGCCCCCTTTCCCCAGCCAATGATTATCTGGTGGTTTCCCAGCTTCTGCGCGTTTTCCCCCCTTCTAAAAGGTTGACATGCTTCTCCTCTTAAGACTCAGTTACTGGCAAGAGCTTTAAGCTACAATAGGCTGGTATTTTGGCCACGCCCCTTTTGCCTTTGGCCCTGCCCAACATTGAAACATGGCCCCGAGAGCTTCTCTGAAGTGGAATCCGGCCCTCGGGTTGAAAGGGGTTCAACACCCCTGCTTTTAACAACAACAACAAAAAAAACCCAAAAAGCATGCTGAATGAAACACACTAAAACTCAGCTGCATCAGGATATAGATGAGGAATTAGTTTCTCTCAAACCATCTCAAAGAACCAGGTGTGTTGGTCTTGGGGGGGGGGGATTTATTTTTTTTATTGTAAATTTCACCAAAACAAATGAAATCTAAATTAAAACAAAAACAACCTCCCCCACCCGAAATTAACAATTCTTTATAGTAAATATCCATATAACTGCATAAATCTAGATGTATCGATTATACATAAGCTACAGCAAAGGCAGACCAAATATCCATTTATATGTCCTTTGGGAGCGGCATCAGCATGTCATCCGCTCAAATACTGAAAGCATAATTCAGTCTTCGATCCATTACCTTATAGGAGGTGAGCTTTTAATCTTTCCAGTGTGGAAATATCAGTCTTTTAGCTGTCAGAAGGGCGCAAAAATCCATCTGCGTCGGCCATGCTTTAACCTCCAAGAAACAGGTAGATAATTAAAAAGAATGTGTACATCACGAAAATATCAAAGAGCGTTCCAATACTAGTTTAGCCGTATTATAACTTCCACCCAAAAAAGGGTGACTTCAGGACATTGCCAAAACATATGATTGAAAGAGGCATTTAGCAGTGTTTACACCTCCAGCTGTTCACCAACTTAGACAAGCCCTTATTCATGAGGCATTGTGGCGTCCGTATCTCTGGTCTGTGACTGAATAAAATTTATCTTATTGTGGCGTCCGGTAGAACCAGTTCTGATATACAGGCCTGTGGCTTACGCTGGCTCAGCTTGTCTGAGCATGGAAAGCGAGCAGGGTCAGGCCTGGTTATTACTTGGATGGGAGACCCCCTCCTCTAGTTTCCTGCACTGAGCAGTGGGTTGGACTCGATGGCCTTGTAGGCCCCTTCCAACTCTATCATCTATGAAATCTGTTGGCTGCGTGTGTCCACCGGCCTTTTCCTTTTCCCCACCACTTCCTTCTCCGCTTCCTCCTAGGATGTACGGTCAGGCCTGTGCCACTTACGAGAGCGCCTCGCTCCGGATGTTCCGCCTGGGCCGGACAGACACGATCCGCTCGACCTCTGTGGACTCCCTGAAGTTCGTGGAGGCCATGAACGATTCTGGCAAGCAGGTGGGGGGAGGGAAGCCGTCCTTGCCTATCTTGACCCGGCTTCGGGGCTTTCTCCCCAAAGCCCAGCAATCCCAATTCAGCCCTCTGGGGTTCACTGGATGGCCACGTTCGCTTGGCTTCACCCCGCTTTCCACCAGATCACTGGCCAAACGGACACAGCGTGATTTTTGTGTTGGTTTGGGGGGACGGGACACCTACCAGATCTGTTTGATCCAGGAGGTGATGGTGGAATAGAAAAGGAAGTGCAGAGGAAGCAAACCTCTGAGAACAGGCCAAAACCTTGTTTGTTTAGTTGCATATGTGATGATATTCTTTAAAGGTGGTTTTGGGTTATAAATGACTTTTCTTGTGTTTTCTTTTGTGCGGTTTTCATTTCACTTCATTTCTGTACTGTCCATTAGTCAAAGCTGTCTGAGTGGTTCACAAAAATGACAACCACAGATTTTCTTCTTCCTTTCTTCCTTTTTTTAATTTTTTAATTTACATTTATTTATCGCCCATCTGGCCGGCAACCGGCCACCCTGGGCGATGTACATAGGATAAAAACAAGATAAAATACATTTAAGACAATATAAAACTTTTAGCAGGGTTTTTCTTCACCTTCTTCTGGAATCACTTGAAATAGCTGGGATATACATTTTACAGGAAACAGAATTGTAGAAAAAATTGATTTGGTTCGCCCATAACGCTAACCAGTGGTTTCTTTAACCCATGGGCTGTTGCATTCTGGGTTGTCGTGATGTGTGAACCCAGCCTTGCTAGCAAACCATAGTTTGCTAACCATGGACAACCCAGAAAGAGAACTCATGGTTTGTTGTTGGGTTGTAATTCTGCCAGGCTACAGAAGTGGTGGGCAGAGCGGCCAGAAAAAAAACTATCCGCTCTACATGGCAGTAGGACACCGCCACAAAAGCATTTGGGATACAGGGAGGGAGCGGGCGAAGGAGGAGGAGAGAGACAACCAAACCAGGGATTGAGAAACCACACCACAGTTTGTTCGGTCGCCTACCTGACCAACCCCGGGTAGGTCAACAAACCATGGTTAAATAAGCCATGGTTTAGCGTTAAGTGTGAACCAGGTCATAGTCTGCTTGGAGAATAGCCAGTGCGGCTAATGGGAAGGGTTAGAACAGTGTTCTCCAACCTTGGGTCCCCAGATGTTTTTGGCCTACAACTTGGGAGTTGTAGGCCAAAAACATCTGGGGGCCCAAGGTTGGAGAACACTGTGTTAAAAGCTCTGCCGTGCCGATGGCTGTTGAAATGTAGGTGTGGTTTAAAAATGGTACTTTCTGGTCATCTCCTCCTCAGGACCAGGAAAAGGTAGAGCTGTTGAGGAGAGCTACCCAGGCCCACCGATCCTATACTGACCTGGTGAGTCCCTCTACTGAAATCTGTCTGGAGACGCCGCTTCTCTGGGGCACCAGTAGGTACACAGAAGGTGGATTTGGCGTGCTTGTTTTTGGTTTTGGAGGGCCCCCGGGTAAGGCACCCTCAGTGGGGGCCCTGCCATAAGAGAGTCCACCTTCTCACCGCCATGGTCACCAGCTGCTCGTGCTCCTCAACCTCTTTCTCACCGCTCGCTTGCTTGGCAGACAGAGAGCCAGGGAGCAAGTTGGCCGTGGCATCTCCTGCTCCTCCTTCTCACCACCGCCGTTGTCTGGGCCAGAGCGAGAGGCAAGGGGAACAAGCAGGTTGCCATGAAGGGAGAGGAGGAGCAAGTCAAGGGGTTCTTCTTGTCAGTGGGCCCCTGCTGGGGTGTGGGCCCTCGGCAGGTGCCCGACCATGCCGACCCTTGGCGCCAGCCCTGAGCAGAGCATCCCTCCTACCTCTGCAGCATCAGCCAGCCTTCTGCCTCCCCTCCAAGTCTGGTCGTCTAACAGCACAAGGGAGCCACCGAAGCACCGGCACCTGCCTCATGAACCCTCTCATCTGACACCACCAGCCCCTATAAAATCCTAACGTTGGGTCGCCTCCTCCATCTGGGCCAGAGCGAGAGGCAGGTGAACAAGCAGGTTGCAAATGGCGAAGAGGAGGAACAACTCCAGGGGGTGGTTGTTAGCCGGCCCCTGCTGGGATGTGGGCCCCCAACGCCGTCCAACATGCGTTTGTGTGTGTTCTGGCTGATTTTAAAACGTGAAGCCTACATAACGGGCTGGATCCAGTTTTATGCCAGAGCGAGTGGGCTTGCCCGCCCACTCCTTCCCAGGCCACCCTTCTGCCCCCCCCCCTGAAAATGCTACACAGAAACTGGGTTCAGACTGCACGATAACCCACACTCAAGGCTTGAGTATGGGTTGAGTGTGAGTTGTCGTTGAACCGTGGGTTGTCGTTGAAAGAAATGTGGGTCATCGTGTTGTCTGAACCCATCCAAGATAACAAACCATGGTGAACAGCCTGTAGTTCACAACCCAGCAACAAACCATGGGTTCTCTTCATGGGTTCCTCATGGTTAACGAGCCTTGGCTCGTTAGCGCAGCTGGGATCAGACAACACGATAACCCACGTTTCGCCGACAACCCTCACTCAACTCATACTCAACCCTTGAGTGTGGGTTATCATGTTGTCTGAACCCACCTGTGGTAACAAACCATGGTGAACAACCCTACACGGTTCAAGTGACAACCCACACGCAACCCTGGAGTCTGGGTGATCATGTTGTCTGAACCCAGTCAGGTGACCCTACTAAATAGAGTGAGCTATGGTGCGGGCGGAGAGGAGAGGCTAGAATCCCTCCCAAACCAGGTCGAGGGTCTTTCCATGAGCAGAGCCCTTCTTCTCATGGAAGGCAGATCCTGGGTCCAACCCCAGGATTTTAAACACACATAGCATTACCCTGATGTTGCTCATTTGTTGCTCAACTGCATGGATTTCTTCTCCCCTGTCTCTTCCCTTTAGGCAATTAAAGGGGAAGCCATCGATCGCCACCTCCTGGGCTTGAAGCTCCAAGCCATTGAGGACCTGGTCAGCATGCCTGAACTCTTCATGGACACAGCCTACGCTGTTGCCATGCACTTCAACCTCTCCACGAGCCAGGTAAGCGGCCGCCGAGCAATCCGAAGGCTGTCTGGGTCACCTGTCCGTCTTCGGCAGGATGGCTGCACCGGAACAGAATCTGGCACGGAGCCCAGGCATTTTGAGAGACCCGGCAATCACGCTCTCTCTCTGCTCTCGTTTAATTTGGGGGGTGGTGGTGTTTTTTTCCAAACCAAGTTTCTAGTCCTCATGATGGTGAAATGAAATGTTTGAAGCTCGTGTTTGTGTCATCTGGCAAAATGCCTCAGTGGTGCATAGGGGCTAGAAAGAACCTCTAGGAGATCTAGGGTAGGAGCCTTTGGTGAGCTCTTGAGTATTGGGAGCGGAATAATTTGTGCATATTTGTGTGACTTGCTCTGACCCCACAGAGTACATGTTTCCCAGGATGTGCTTTATTTTGGCACAGAACACAAGCAAATCTGCTGATACCCTTCCCCACCTAATGTCATTTCCTTTGTCCTCATGTTGCTCCCCCAGACCCTATTTCTCAAGACGGCCCTCCCCAGACTACAAATAGAGCAGGGGTGCAGAAGCGAGGGCCAGATTTGGCCCTCCCGGATCCCAATTTCCCCCCGATCACCGATCTTTTGGTTTCCCGGCTTTTGTGCAGTTCCCCCCTCCCCCCAAGATTGAAATGCCTCTCCGAAGGCTCAAGTTGCTGGCAGAGAAAGCTTTTAAGCGAAACTGTGGGGTGCTTTTGGCCCCACCCCCTTTGCCGTCGGCTCCGCCCACCACTGTAACGCGGCCCCCTGAGAGCTGCTCCGAGATGGAATTCGACCCTTGGGCTAAAAGAGGTTCTGCACCTTTGAATTAGAGCTTCCCAGTTGTTAATGTCGGTTAGAGCAAGTCAGCGGAACTGGACAGCTGCCTTGGGTCGCCTCTCTGCAGAAAGGTGGGACCTGAATCCATTAAGTAAATAAATGAAATGGATCAAGAAAGGAAGATACACTCGGGATCCGCAGGGATGGGCAGACGGTAGATTTCCAGATATGGCTTCTAGGAGTTGGAAGTCTAAAACTGTGGAAAAGGACCAAAGCCGGTCCTTTGCATGGGTTCGGGTCCCAAGGGGTTAACCGGAGCAAGGTTAGCCCCTTTACGCGTGGTCTGCAGCACCTAGGCAAAAGCCGCAGCCAATTTTAACACTAGGACAGCAGTTTTATGAATGGGAGCCACTACACTGTTTAGAGGTAAACAGAGTTTAATTGAGCGTATCAAAACATACACAAAGGCAGTATGCAAAGCACGCGCCTGCAATTGGCATAGATATAGAGCAGTGTTCCCCAACCTTGGGTCCCCAGATGTTTTTGGCCTACAACTCCCAGCATGCCCCAGCCAGCGTAGCTGGCTGGGGCATGCTGGGACTTGTAGGCCAAAAACATCTGGGGACCCAAGGTTGGGGAACACTGATATAGAGCG
Organism: Shinisaurus crocodilurus; assembly: GCA_021292165.1. NCBI lineage: Eukaryota > Metazoa > Chordata > Lepidosauria > Squamata > Shinisauridae > Shinisaurus > Shinisaurus crocodilurus. The sequence continues at coordinate 14,102 of JAHFWL010001470.1, forward strand.
AGCCACACCACAGTACACACAAGGTTTACCTGGAATGACCCTGATTCCTCAACAGCCACGTAGCTCAGCAGCTAGACGAATTCGGCTAGTTTCACCGGGAGCTGCCCAGGGCTGGATCCTGAGGTCGGACCAAAGGCCTGGACCTCCGCGCAGCTTGCTGCCCACGACCAACAACTTTTCCCCGCCACGGGCCCTTCTTTTATACCCTCTTCTTGGCTCCCTCCCGAGTCGCCTCCCTTCGCGATTGCTTGAACTGAGTCCGGAATAACCTGTTTGGGGATGCTTCACAGCTCATTTGGCTGCCAGGGGAGGGAAGCTGCTCGGGGGGGGGGGTATGCAGATGTGTCCCATTGTGAGCCTCATTGAAGGGCAGGAAAACAACAAGTGCAGCCGGTAAACAAGGTTAAAGGTGGACACCTGAGCTGCTGCTGCTGCAAGTGGGGTGTGTGTGTACCTGACCTGGCTTTCTCTTCACAAAAACCACACCAGCCAGGATGGCCAATGGGCAGGAATGCTGGGAGTTGAAGTCCAAAACAGCTGGAGATCTCCTTTCTGCACACCCGTGCTGTACACCGGCCTGCCCCAACCCTGCTGCCTGTCAGTTGTATTGGACTACAGCCCCCATCATCCCCAGCCAGCCTGGCCAACTGTTGGGGATCAGAGGGGTTGTGGTCCAATACAGCCGAAGGGCACCAGATTGGAGACTGACGTAGAGTGTGAGTGTTCATTTATAGCTGGGATGCACAACCTTTTTGGCCCTCGAGGGTCACGTCAGTATGGGGGGCTCGGGGGGGCCACACAGACTCAAGCACAAGCCTGGGGATTCCCTTGCTTGTGCTTGCAAAGGAATCCCTTGCTTAACTCTGAAGGATCGGGGGAGCCGCAGTGGCGGCAGATGCAGGCGAGGGCTTGGCGGGCCGCCAGAAATGGCTTGGCGGGCCGCACGTGGCCTGTGGGCCACATCTTTTGCACCACTGATTTACAGCAAAAACATTTGATTTTCATTGTTGGGAGCAAGCGTGATGTAGCGGCTAGAGTTTTGGAATGGGAAGACGCAGGTCCTAGTCCCCACTTGGCCATGAAGCTCACTGGGCAACTTTGGGCTAGTCAATGACTCTCAGCCTAACCTACCTCACAGGGTTGTCGTGAAGATTAAAACGGAGAGGAGGAGGACCATGTAAAAGCCGCCTTGGGTACCTTGCAAAAGAGTAGGGGGAAGGCAGAATATAAGTGTGATAATAAATAAAAACGATCTCTTGCCAGCCACTATGAGCCTCTGTGAGAAAAGCCAGGGTTTGTTGTTGTTTTTTTAAAGCCAGACATTCTAAACGTGATAAATGAACGGCGTGTTCTCTCCGCTTCCCTGCAGGTCCCTGCCAAGACCGACTGTGTGATGTGCTTCGGTCCCGTTGTCCCAGACGGCTACGGCATCTGCTACAACCCGATGGCCGAGCATGTCAACTTTGCCATCTCGGCCTTCAACAGCTGCGCTGACACCAATGCAGCCCGCATGGCGCATTACCTGGAGAAAGCCTTATTGGACATGCGTCTGCTGCTTCAATCAAATCCCAAGTCGAAACTTTGAAAGGCAGAAGCCGCGGTCAGAAAGCTTTGGGGGGGGGGATTGAAGCCCATCCGGTATCTAGGCCTCAGATGTGGGGTGTGTTTGCCACCTGTGCTAATGAAAGGGGGGTGGGTCCGTTTGTATATCTGGGACTGCGAGGCAAATACAGAAATACATACACGTGCCGCCTTGTAGCCTGGAGCGACGGACCCCGTCCTGTGATTCAAAAGTGCCCTGCGGTCCCCCCGGAAGTTGTGGATGGACACTTGCCTTCCTTGTACTGCATTGTTTGTTTGATTGTTGTTTTGCTGTGGAAATAATATAGGAAATGCATCCTTCTTCCCATAAACTAATCTGGCGGATAGGTGGGGAATTCACTCTCCGCTGCCCACACTGAGAAAGAAGTTGAAGCTCCTCGAGGCCGCCTCGGGGTTTCTCGTCCAGTCCACCTTTGGTGTCTGCCTTTCTGTGCCTTTACGATCCCCTTTGGTGCTAATCCGAAGAGGATCTTTCCGCCTTAACTTTCCCCCAAGGGTCTCGATCTCATTTTGTTTTCTATCCCTGGAGGCCTCTCTCCCCTGAATCTGTCCTCGCATGTTTGGAAATCGGTTGCGCAGAGCCTGTAGCCGTAACGGGTTCCTTTCTGTGGTTCGGGGCCCTTTTTATTGTTTCGGCATAAAGCTCTCTCACGTTGCTGCTGTTGGAAGAACAAGTAGGCGTCTGTTCTGGCCAGAGGGTGTTTGTTTCTGTTTTGCATGTATGGCACATGCAAAACAGCATGCTGATACTCAAGCATGCGTCGAGGCACCTTGTTGGCCTTTCGAAAGCCTCCGGTATGATTCCTAAGGTTGGATCCAGATTTACGCTGGATCAGTGGTCTCGGCATAAATGGCCTTCGCTGCCCCCCTCCTTCCCACGGCAGCCCCTCCGGCGCCCTGAAAAGGCCACATGCAGAGTTGGGGCCCTGCGGAGCGGGGTGAGCTGTGGGCGGGGAATAGGGGATCCCCCAAAATTGGGCAGAGGGACCTTCTGCGAGCAGGGTCTTTCCTCTTGCAGAAGGCAGGTCTTGGATTCAGCCTTCGATCACAAAACACACGGATATCTATCTATCCATCTTCTATCCAGTGCTTTTTTTCTGGAGAAAAGGGTACCGGAACTCTTGGATTACATTTCCTCGGGAGTAAGATGGCGATTAAATTGTAATGTAATTAATAGAAGAAAAGGTGCTGGAACTCAGTTCCGGTGAGTTCCACCAGAAAAAAAGCCCTGCTTCTATCTATCGATCTATACACACACACACACGCACATATATATCACACACACAGATCTGTGTATATAATTTACACACAGAGATACACACATAGATGGATGCTCAGACATACGCCATGCTAAGAATCCGCATTCACTGTTTTTAATATTTTTTTAAAGAGAGATCTGGGGGAGGGGGGAACTCTGCCTTTGTGTTCTGCCCACGTGCCTGTCTATATAATGTCCCTTATTTTAGTATTTGCATTCCCCATTGGCTATATTTTTCTGGACAGCACTTTTTCCCCCATAGGGAAAAATGTCAGCCACTGATGTACATGGGAGGAAAAGGTGTGAATTTGGAGACCCCTAGACTTGCACAGATAGCCCTGCTTTAGGCATGTGAGATAATCTTGGAAGGAGGAGAAGGGAGTTTTTTGGAAATAGCTTTTCTTTTCCTTTTCCGTCCACCAGCTGTGTCACTTCCCTCCAGCTCGCCTTCGCTGAATGTTGTTAAGTTTATACCGTGACTCACCCGCACAGCTAACAGTTGTTCAAAATCGCCGCCGTTGCTGCTCGTTTGGGTAGATGTTCCTGGTTCTGCACTTAGGGGGGGTTGGATCCAGATTTGACACTGGATCAACAGTGCTGGATCTTTGGATTTTGGGGAGATTCCCTGTCCCAGATGCTTGTTTTAGGGTTGAAACATCCACCACACACACATACAGCCCACTCTTAATTTGCGGGGAACTTCAAATTGAATCCCAAACACTTGGGCGTTCACACATGTAGAAAAGAATCCACTGTAACTATGGGAGATTTTCCAAAATCCAAAAAGGAAAACAAAAAAATTCACACACATGCATACCTAGCAGTGCCTTGCCTAACTGGTGGGCACAGTCTTAGGGTTGGATCCAGATTTACACTGGATCAGCTGCCCTAGGAAGTGGGCTTCCCCGCTACCTCCTTCCCATGACCGCCCGTCCAGTCCCCTGAAAATGCTACACACAGTGAGTCAGGAGACCCTGCTGTGGGGGGGGGGGAGCGGGGATCCCCCAAAATTGGATGGAAGTCTCCTCCTCTCGCTAACGGAGGGTCCCTTCCTCTCGCCAAAGGTCAGATCCTAGATCCAATCCATAGTCCAGAAGCCCTTAATTCGCCAGTAGTTTTAGGGACACATACTAAAAGCACAATCCTATGAATGTTTAGGCACCAAAAAAGGACCTCTTTCGGCCTAAACATCCATTGGATCGTGCCATTAAATGCTAAAAGTCAGAACTTGGCGGCCAGTGGTGAGATGAAAATGAAACTGATGTTTTAGATCGATGCTGTCCCACCCGTGTCTGTGAAAGCAACAGCTAAGTTATGCTTATATTCGAGACGGGTTGTGTGTCTGGGGGGAGAAAACTCTCAGGAGCAAATCAGACCCGCCGGATGTAGATTCATGGTTGTTGCTTGTTTGGGTTATTACTAGCTTCCAGTGGCACAAGGCTGGATTAAGCGGAGATTGTGTTTGGGTACCAGCCCATAATTTCTTTGGCAGGGCTGCTGTGCTGTTCCTTTCGGCAGAGATAAAGCAACAGCTCCATCTGCTGTGGTGGTGGGGGAACAAGACTGCACAGTGCACTTCAAGACACTTGAGTGCGGTTCAGTTAACTTTCCAACCATGCACGTTTGAGTGACACCCGCTTGCTACATGATGTGCCATTGGGAGATGTAAAGGTGCTCACTCAGGTGCTAGGTAGTTTAGAGGAAAGCGACAATCGCCCAAATTGGGATTTTTAGTTCGACTTTAGCACTATGCATTCTGCTGCAGGTAATTGGGTAGGGAAAGGGGAGAATTAAACCATTGTAATCTTAGGGGCCTGCCAAAATAATTATTGCCTTGGAGCCTCCCAGGTCCTAACTGATTAACCACAGCCCAACCATTCATTGCCTTGGCAACTTTTAAAGCCAAAGCATCAGGGAAGATGTGAAGTTCTAAATAATTGAATTCTTCACCTTTTTAGGACGAAGGGTAATTGGAAGCCAAGAGGACTTGATAATTCGTTCACCAGGGAGAACCACATAGGAACAAGATGGAGAGAGGGAAAACGAACACGCATTTTGTTAATTGCAGATGCTCGCAATTAGTACGATGTGTGTTATTTCTGTGAGCGCATATGATGCCAAACAGCAGTTTCCAAAATGCGTTGTGCCTTTTGTATCACGTGCCGATAACAGTTTGGGGGAATTGTGAAGGGCAACAATTGAACGCAGATTTTAAGCTTTGAATGCATTTAAAAACCCTGAAGGCTGGATTGGATTTGTGCCAAAACAGGTTTGGGTTTCTTTTCCCCTTTGCTTCTTCGTTCCCAATGTTATCACATCTTCTACCATCACACGTTGAAAAATTTATCTTGGCAGTCATGAGGGCTAGCAACTTGAAACCCTCGCATTATAGAAGTGCCTTATATTGCCCGCTCCCTGGGACAAAGGGAGATTGTATTTTTTATTTTATTTTAAAGTGTGCAGAACTGTTTACAAGATGTTTGTAAATAGCATTTGGTATGTTAGTGTTCTTAACTTCAGCCTTAGTTCTCCATCTTCCCTTTTCTGATGTTTGCAGTGACCAGATTCATATAAGTGCTAGGGATTTATACACAGATAGCTGCTTAAAAACTAGTATTTCTGTATCAGTGTTCTTCATCAAATTAATATATAAAAGTGGTGAGAGCTAAAAGCATGATCAGGAATGCCTGGTTTCAAATCTCACCTTAGCCACAGGCAGCATCCACCCTTCCTAAAATATCACGGACCTGGGTCGTTGTAAGGACTGAGATAACTTGAAGTGTTTTGAGCATGCGAGCGCTAAACAATTATATTATTTTAAAGTACCGGAACACTTATACATGCTGGTTACCTACAGGCTGTGGTCTTAAAAGACTGTGAAGTTGTGCATATCCAGGCCATTTGGCCAAAGCCCCCAGCTTACTGAACCGTTAGAACTAGTGCCGTTTAACAGATGCTACGACGTTCTTGATGTGCCTAATTTTGTGCTGCTTCCGGCAAGTGCTTGCATAATCTTGCTTGTACGTTTTACTAAACTGTGTTGATGATGATGTCTGAATTCTCCTTGCTAACCCAATTAAAAGGAGGAAAGTACGGCTGCGTGCAAGCTTGTTTCTACACACTGCTTCGTATATTATGTTCCCGTGTGGAAGCTACTTGCGCATAGGAAGACATGGAAACGACACTAATGTTAACAGCTTAGAGCAGGGGTGTTGAACCAGTGGCCCAGGAGCAAAATCCGGCCCACCGGAAGGTGACGCCCTTTTCCCTGACCACCAATCACTTGGCAGCTTCCCAGTTTGGGGTTATTTCTCCCCCATTTTAAAAGGTCGAAACGCCTCTCCCAAGGCTTAGGGGCCAGCAGCAAGAGCTTCAAGCGGAAACAGGCTGCTATTTGGGAGGTGGGTGTGGGGGTTGCCCCGACCGCCGGCAACGCTGCCTCCTCCTTCCAGACGGCTTCTCCGAAATGGAATCCGGCGCTTGGGCTGACAGAGGTTCAAGCACCCCCAAGCTTGAGAGACCAGGCCCGCTCCAAAGAGCTGTAGCTTCCGGGAGGGCGGTTTGCCCTGAAGTCCTTCTCTTTATCAATCCTGTCAATCCTGGTTGACGGGAGCATTTGGCTAGCAGGAACCCCCCCCCCCCCGGGCACAGCGGCAAGGTACTTAATGGAGGGGTGGGGGAGTGAACGTGCCACCCCTTGCCCCATAACTGGAGTGGGAGAGTGAAACTGCCACCTCTTACCCTATAATTGTTGGCAAGGACCGAGTCCCTTAATCGGTGCTATGCGAGTGTGAGGCAGTGGGCTAGCTTGCTGCTCTTGCCGATGCCAAACCCACCCACCCCACACCGGCCCTGGTGCTGACGGAAGCGCTCCGCTCCTCCTGGCAGCTATCAGCGAGGGCAGAAACCACCACCCCTCGTTTCGATTGCCCTGCAGCCCTGGCGGGGACGGTTCCTGCTAGCGAACTGCTTCATCGGGGGGGGGGGATGGGGTATAAGTGACCCCTGTACGCTTTGGTGGATGCCAAGTCTGGTACTGGGTGGAAAGAAAGGGAAGAAAATATCAGGGTTATTATAAAACATGAACCAGTGGGATACTCTCACTCTGATCCAGAATCTGTGCACGGCTGCAGCCAGCTGCTGGGCATATAATCCACCAATGAACAGCACGATCCCCTGCATGTCGCCTCCTGAGAAGCTCCACTGAGTTCAGAGGGACTTACGCCCAGGTAAGTCTGTGCAGCAGGAGTGTTGGAACCTCTTTCAGCCAGAGGGCTAATTTAATTTCCAAGCAGCTCTCGGGGGGGGGGGGTGACGTTCCAGTGGTGGGCAGGGCCAAAATGGCCAGGCCGGAATGACCAAAAAAATCCCTGCATATTTGCACTTAACGCTCTTCCTGCCAGGCATTATGCCGTGGGAGAAGCATTTCAGCCTTTTAGAATGGGGGGGAAATTGCACAAAAACTGGGAGACCAACCAACAGTTGGCGGTAAGGGGGTGGGGCCATGTGGACTGGGGCCCACAGGCCTGAGCTTCGACAGCCATGGCCAACAGAACTGAAGCCCAAGCACTGCTGAAAGCAACGGAATGGTGCTGTCATAACGCGCTCAAGGTCCTCTTGCTCTCAACGGGAGGTGATTTTGCTAGCGTGTGGACTGCCGGATGCATATTTTGATGGGGATGTGCACCTGAATTTGGGTCCGGAAACACAGCTGGATGAAGGCCCCAGTCCCCAAAAGATGATCCAAAGAGATGCCTGTCCCATCTTGTTACACGTGTGAAACACACACACATTTGGGGGGGGGGGAGGGATGAATATAGGCAAGGAAATCACCATAAAAACACGTTTATTGAGTATTTAAAAGTTTTGGGGTAGCTTAAGGATAGTTTCTAAACCATTAAGAACATAGTGATGCCTTAACAGTACCTCCTTTTAGGGGTGTTTGTTGTTGTTTTTGCATTTTAAACAACCAGTTACAAAGTTTGCAATCGTGTGGGGTGGGTAATTTGGGGGGAGAGGAGGGGAAGGGGGAATAACAAAAAAAAAAAGAAGAAGAGTGGACCAAGTTATTGGCACTCAAAAGAAAAGTAGAACAGAAGTGGTCCCCAGTAAACCAAATCATTTGGACGAGCATCTGAAGTAGGAAAAAATATATAAAAAGTTTAGCATGGGGGGGGGGGGGTTGCCACTGTGTTGCCACATGTGCACCTTCAACTAATTTCCTGGTGTGTGCAAAAACACCCCTAAGTGTTAACACTTCTCTGAAAACTGATAAAGTGCGGTCGGGATTGACCCGGAGGCCTCAAACAGTCGTGGAAAATTAAAAACTAGAAGGAAAAAAAAGGCCTCCAACACTCCCCCCCCCCCCACCCTTTTAGCTCCAGTAATCCATGCTCCTCAACCTTCCCAAGCGGGGAATTAATCGGCTGCCTCCCCAAATGCATGATCAAATAGGCACCTGCCTGCCCGCCGCCCCCATTTTGCAAACAGTCCGTTTAAAAAACAATAAATAGGGTGCATCTTGCATGCTGCCAAAAGGGAAATTCAATAGAAGAAAAAGTCACAGGGCTTCTATATGGTCTATCCCCCCCACCCCCTCCTATCGACAAGACACTAGCCGTATTCTCCGCGCATGCGTGCGCACACCCCTGGCCCTGCCTTTAAAATTCACGGGCGCCACCTACCAGGGTACGTCTTGCGCAAGCCCCATCAAAACGGGCGCACCGACGAGAGCGTGTTTGGGCTCTCCAGCGATCCTACCCGCTTCAGCGGCGCTCGCACAAGAGACGCGCCCCCCCCCCAGTAGATCACGCCCCGGTGAGAGTAAATTCTTGCCTAACGCTGTGCATCTGCGATATATAAAAGGGATTCTGCTCCTGTCCGGTCCTCAACATGCAGGAGGGTTGATCCAGCTAGTTGGAAAAGGCCTCCGGTCTTCAGGTGGTACTCCCTGCCTGGTCCTTTGGTCCGTCGTCTCTTAAAAGGCTCCTCGGCTTCACTCCTAGCTTCGGCCTCTACTTCGCTTGACAGAATCGTGCGGTCCAGTTCCTGTGCCTTCCAAGTTCACTGCAGCTTCGTACCCAGCTTACGCTGTCGGTTCCTGCAGCGTTAAGAGGAAATAAACGTTTAACATCTGGTCGAGGTGTGTGCGTGTTCTTCCAGGGCCTGCCCCCGTCCCCAAACTTGGGCCTTGGTTAGGGCTGCCGCCTGAATAAAAGTTATCTTAAGTCAATTGATCCTATGAGTTTTAAGTCAACTTCAATGGAAATGTACACACAGGTTCAACGGAGCTTACTTCAAAGGAAATGTGAACAGCAGGGGTGTTTAACCTCTTTCAGCCTCGGGGGCTGCATTCCAGTGGTGGGTGTGGCCAAAAATATCAGCAGCTTGAAGCTTTTCCTGCTGTAACTAAGCCTTTGGAGAGGCATTTCAGCCTTTTAGTATGGGGTGAAACTGCACAAAAGCAAGGAAACGACCAAACAAGTGGTTGGTGGGTGGGTGGGTGGGGTCACTTGGGGATGCTCAGAGGGCTGGATTGGGGTCAGGTGGGCTGGAATTAGCCTGCTGGCCCAAGAACCAACACCTCTGGTGTACAATACTGTAGCCATAATTGATGAGTTGATTGAGGCTGCGATCCTACAGCCGGTTAGGTATCCTCCAACGGTCTGCAGGAGCAAGCTAGGATGGCGGCTCTTTTTAAACTTACAATGGGTTGGGGGGGGGGGAGTCTCACCTGCAGTCTGCCGTCATACAGTCCAGACACAGGAGGGCCACCAAATGACTGAATTATGAGGGGAAAGGAGTCTGCGTGTGGGGCTAAATAGCCCAACCACTGGGCCCTGGCTCCCCCCCCCCCCCGCAATTTCAGCCAAATCGTGGCCCCACTGTAACCTTAAAAAACAGTAAGTGGGGAAGAGGGTGCAAAGTCCCCCTGCAATTTAAGCACATGAGGCCACTTCAGGGAGAACTAGGCCTAAGTGATACTGCATTATATGGCAAGAGCTCCTAAACCTTTTCGATAGCGAGCGGGGAAGGGCGCGCCCTAGGGATGCCAGTTTTGGCGACCTCCCTCTGGTGAGAGTAACGCAAAGCCTTTGCTGTGACGGGCGTCCTCTTTGTTAAAATAAAGCCCAAACAGCTTACAGCAGTGGGAGCTGAACCTCCTTCAGGCAAATCCAATTTTGGAGAAGTTCTCAGGGGCCTGCATTCCAGTGGTGGGCAGGTGCCAAAGGCAAAAGGGGCCAAAAATACCAGCATATTTACACTTAATGCTCTTGCTTATCTGAGCGTGGAAAGCTAAGCAGGGTCAAGCCTAGTTATTACTTGGATGGGAGACCCCTCCTCTAGTTTCCTGCATTGAGCAGGACTCGATAGCCCTGTAGGCTCCTTCCAACTCTATTCTATGAAATCTAAGTAAGCCTTAGGAGGGAGGCATTTCAACCTGTTAGGACTGGGGGGGGGGGACCCCATGCAAAAGCCAGCAAGCCACCAAACGATGTGGGGAGAGGTATCGGGTTCAGGGGAATTTGGTGTGGCTTTTGGAGGATCCCAGAGAGCCATATTAGGACCCCGGGAGGGCTGCACCGCAGACCTGAAGCGCAACACGCCTGGCTTACAGTTTCATAGGCCCACATTGAGATCCTCGCATTATACCCAATATGCGACAGGATCCTAGCGCAGTAGCGCAGATGCTATAGCTCGGGCAATGCGTTTTTGACGCATCATGCACCTCTTTTGCTTTGCACACGGTCTGTAGGCCCGATCCTCACCTGGCTTCTGCTCTGGTGACTGTGTATTCGAACCATAGGATATTGGGGATGAGACTGGTGTCTCGGATTAAGAAGAATTCGGATAACGGCCTGAAAAGAAGCGGCAGGGTTTGGCAAGGAAAGTGGGGGGGGGGGGGAGAGAATACAGAAGAAGACAGAGTGAGAATTCAGCTCAGTTCTTATTTTCAAGTCTGTTACTTCTTACAATTTTAGTGAATCAACAGCACACACGGGTACTCTAACTTAAGCAAGACTGGAGAGTCTAGAAAGAAAATATTCCAAAGGATAATTGGAACTTAGAAAGCTGATGGTGAGAAGCTGGTCTAATTCCCTGTTCTGCCATGCACCTCAAAATATATATGGAACGGTTAGGGAATCGTAAGCAAACCTTACATGGTCATGATCTCTTTTCTGCAACAAATGTAAGCTGTTTGTCAAGTATAGTAACATCCTCAGAGGCTCAACTGAGACGTCATATACCAACACCTTGCTTTGTGCTAACCATAGTTTGAGAAACCCGAAAGCCTGGTTTGAAACAGGCAAAGCATGACTCAGACCTGCTTGCCTGCTTTCGTTTTCCACGTGCTCTGCACTTGCCTCCGTCAGCTGGCTGAAAACTTTTTAATTGTTTGTACATCACTCAGAAGGAACTACATAAAACAAACTCACTCCTGAGCCCACGGACCAATGGGCATAGCTATGCTTCGTCAATTAAACACTGCACCACACCATAATTAGTACAAACTATGGTTTGCACACCCACTTCAAACCATGGTTTCTGATACAAGTTTGCCAGCTGGTTGAACTGACAAACCAGGGCTGGCGGACATCAAAGCAAATCATGTTGAAGCTTCCTTAACCAAGGTTCCGTGTGACGCCTGAAATGAGCTATACTCAGGAGTCCCTCAACCTTTCTGGGTCGGTGGGCACACTCGGAACGTTGAGAGCTGTGGGTGCTCTCACAAAATGGCCGCCACAAGGGTGGGCCTTGCCCATTCATGACACAGCTGCTGTGGTGGCCACAAAACACTCTTTTTTCTGGAAGGCAAACTGGAGAGACTAGAAGGAAAAAACCTAAGTCCAAGGCAGAGGGTGGGGATCTTGAGTTCCAAAACCACGCTTTCGAACCCAAACAAAGATGGCGCTGGAGGGCAGCACTTCGCTTTCCAGCCCGCCAGCCTCCCCATTCAAAAATGATTTTTTTAAAATTGTAAGAAATAAAATCAAGGTCAGGCGGGGCCGGGAGCCTGGCAGCTGCCGAGAGCCCACGAGCACCATGTTGGAGACCCCAAAGCAATAATCTCTAAATATCCCCCCACCCTCCTAAAATCAGCCTCGTATTCCCGATACTATCATGCACTGCAATTAAGTCTGCACTCAACTGGCTGATTACGGATGCTAATTGTCTGTGTGCAGCCATGTCCCCCCCGCACCCGCACCCGCACCCCCACAGAAGAGTGTTCAGCTACAGCCTTTAGTGACACCGCCCGAGAAAAGGTTTACCACTTATTTACTGGAAGGACTCCTTGTCCTGTTTTTCCATGTGAAGAGATTCCGACGCAGCGATCGCTGAAGGTTTGGACTCGGCTCCAGTGCAGAAAAAGCCCCAGGAGGGACAAGGGGTGCTTACCATGCAGCTATCCTTGGGAACAAGGGTGTCAGGATCTCCTGCGTGAAGGCAAACCAAACCATGGCCATGACGCTTCCCACGACCCCTCCGTAGATGACTTGACTCCAGGTGTGGTAGAGCAGGTAGACCCTGGGGCGCCGGAGCAGAAGGAGGGTTATCGAGGAGGAGGAGGAGAAGAGAGGGCGCCACTATCGCCGCCCCGTGTCAAAGGAGAGGAGGCCTCGGAGACAGACATCCCCCCCCCCCCGCCCGGCTCCTTCCTATGAACATGGCATCAGGGCAACACATCCACAGAGTTGCTGCCCCCTCCTGTTCTGAGGTGACATAATTCCTCCGTGCGCATATTGTGGAAACCTGCGTGGGGAGTGCTACTGGCCGGGTGAGGTATCACGGCCGACCCACGGCTTCGTCGGCAGGGGCCATGCCTTGGGCTCCCTCCTACCATTTTGCATTTCAATGCTGCTGCCCCCGCAAGGCTCATGGTGACTATCGTTTGCCGTGACATTTGAATCGGGGAAACCGCGGTTACCGCTAACCACAGTTCACCTCCAAACCAGGGGTTAGATCCAGGATCTGCCTTCCGTGAGAGGAAGGGCTCCATTTGCGGGAGGTCCCGCCACCCAATTTTGGGGGAACCCCCTCTCCCCAACAGCTCACCCCAGTCAACAGGGTCTCCTGATTCCCTGTGTCGCATTTTCAAGGGGCTGCCGTGGGAAAGAGGGGTGGAGGAAAGCCCTCTTCCACCAGTGCAGTCGATCCGGCGTCAATTTGGAAGCAACCCAGAGAGGGGCTTGCCAAAGAGCACTCGGGGAGTTCACGGCAGGGGTGGGATCCAAACAGTGCAATCATATTAAGCGTCTTTTCAGGAGTGAGTAGCGCTGAGTTCAACGGGGCTTACTCCCAGGGAAGCGGGTATAGGACTCTAGCTTTTAAAACTATGCTTCACTAGCTTTGCAGGAAGACATTGAGGGAGATATTTCATTTAAAAATAAGCTGGCTATACAACAACCAGCAACACACACAAAAACCCACAACCCACTGTTCCATATCTGCCAAAAAAAATTCCCCTGCATATAAAGATATTGCGTTTCTTCCAGAAGTAACTAAGGCTTCATCAAGCTACTGCTGCGAATAACGATGCGCCAATGCTAACAGCAAACCGCGGACCCCAAAGCAGTAATCAAAATGGGAGCAACATACCTACTGTATGAGACTAGAAAGGCCGCCGTTAAGAGGCAGAGGGAAAGCACATGCCTCCACAGCAAGTCCAGGAACCTGGCGTTGTTGGTTTGGTGCATTCTGAGAGACAAAGAGATTGAACTGGAATGACCTCTCACTAAACAAGCAAGAAATCAGAACCAGTGAGTTTCATGGCTGAGCAGGGACTAGAACCCGGATCTCCTGAGTCCCAGTCCAACACTCTCACCACTACGCCACACTGGCTCTCAGTTATCAGATTTCTTGTTTATTTAAAGGGCTTTTATCCGGTTCCTTACCCAAAAAGGATCCGAGTGGCTTACATATAATCAGTAAAGTAACAGTCCCTGCCCGCAGGCTTACCATCTTAAAAAGACACAACACAAAAGGAGAAAGGGATGGGGAGGGAAAAAATGAAGTAGTCTTTCAGCAAGGCTGGTGGACTGGCCCCACTTCCCCTCTTATCTCCCACTGTACAGCCTGCTGGAGATCTTCAGAAGTTATAACTCCTTGACTTATTGTTATATTTTAAAGCCAAGTTCCTAGTCCTTACAGAAGCAGAGAGAACTGCCTCATGCATGAGGTCTCTGAAAAATAGAGGAGGGTTCTCTAGGGTTGTTTTTTGTGTGTGTTCCCTGAACTGTGCAGCTACACAACCCGCCTCTTTCTAATCTTTATATATGACCTAGCCCTTATAAACACTTTCAGTGTTTTGGATCCTGAAAGCAAGATGGAACATGAAAGATACAGGCAAGTTGCCATGATCTATTCCACATGCAAAAATAACTGGAGTTCTTTTAGTCAGAATTTGAGTCGCAGGTACAGCTTTGCTCGTGATCCGTGAAAGCTGGGATTCGACCAGGAAAGGGAAATAACGGATCCTCTATCGGGCATTAGGAGAATCCCAAAACCCAGATTACATTGGCTATAAACCTACACTGGGGCATGCTGGGAGTTGTAGGCCAAAAACATCTGGGGACCCAAGGTTGGAGACACTGCCAGAGAGGATCCCATCCACCCACCCCACAGGTCCCTGTGTCCGAAAGTCCAACTGAATGAAAAGAGGAAGAGGCAGGGAGGAAAGGCGGCACACCCCATTTGCCATGTCGAAGGAAAAGCAACTCACCTTAAATAGAGGAAGAGGAATGAGTAGACGGCGAAAAACCACATGAACTGGGAATGGCTGGAAGGCATCGCGTTCTTTGAATAAACCGATGGATGGATTTCTGAGGAGGAGGAGGAGGGAAGGAAGTACACAACAGTTAGCCAGAGGCGGTGCTAGTACTGAAAAGATCCGGGGGCTCAGGCCCACAGGACAAAAAAAAAGAGAGCACATCTGCATATGCTAATTTACAGATGCTCTAAAGTCTGTCTGTGTGCGCACATGTCTTTCAGGGACCCCGTCTCCTAAGGACACCCCTATTTGTCAAGAGGGATGTATGGACAGGGGAGAGGAGGGCATTTGGTTTCAGAAAAAACCTCAGGCAGGAAGATTCGGGGGGGGCAGCAGGAGGGGAAGCACATGTGGGCCAAAAGCCAGCCAATCCAGGGGGATCCGATGCAAGAGAGATCCTCAGGGCCCCTGTGCCTTTCTTTCAGCAAATGTTGTCCCCTGGACAGCAGGGTGGTGGGGCAGGTGGCCCCCCAGAGATTCAGGGCTCCAAATGGAAGATTTGGGGCTCCAGCCCCGACCCAAGGCACACACCTTTTTTGGGCCGGTGGGCACATTTGGAATTTTGACAGTGCGCCCTGGGCACTCTCACAAAATGGCTGCCACATGGTGGGCCTGGCCACTCACAAAAGGCCCCACTTTGCCAGAAGGCAAACGGTGTGAGACGAAAGAAAAGTAACTGGCTCAGGAGCCACAGCCCGAGTCAGAGAGGTGGAGGTCTGAGCTCCAAAACTCAAACCACTCTGCGGAACCGAATAAGGACGGCCCTTCGCTTTGCAACATGGGAGCCTCCCAGTTAAAAAACCAATGAGGGGTAGGGAGCCTGGTGGGCACACCAGCGAGAGGCTGTCTGCACCACGCACTGAAACCATTAAAAATTGGCAGCGATACTTAGCATTCTGCCAGCACAGGGCAGTGCCTCAAGCCTTCTACAGTGGGCAAGAACGGGTCACCACCGGTCCCCCCTGTTGGTGCGTGTGTTGTGCGCGAGTCAGCAGATGAGTGTGCGAGTGGGCGAGTTAACATCCTGTCTGTGTGCTAGCAGAGGCCTGTTATTCCACACACACAGATCTTCCAGATTCTCAGCTCCCCCTTTTCGCAGTTGCAGCGTTGTTGTTGAGATTCCAGCCCAGGCCTGCCTGTAACTCACAACTTGCTTCCAGCTTCCCCGCTTTGCAGATTAATCCATGGAGTCAGGAAACACTCTGTAACACCACAGGTCTAAATTCCTACCCTGTTTTATTCACTTAGCATGTAAAGAATTCTACAGAGTCTACATTTCCTTAGTTACAGTTCCCATGTGCCAGAGTATTTAATGCATAGCAAGCATTCCAATCCAGTGGAGTAAGTTGAGCTTCACTCCACCTCAGCAAATACGTTACATTGTTGCAGTGACAAAAGTCCAGCAAGAAGAACAAAGAAGAAGAGAGAAACAGTCCTGCCTCTCTCTAAGATGGCTTCAGACAGAAAACAAGTTAGCACGTCATCAGAACATAAAACCATGTGACTAGCTCATAATGCTCCCACGGTCTAGGCTTCCCATGCGAAAAACACGAGAACCCAGAAAGACATAACAAACTTGTTTACAGCCAGTGTTCTTTCCATGTGTAAACAGTGTGCTACAGCTGGTGAAGTGATACATATCACAACAGCCCCACCCTCCAGTCTGCAGCCAGCCATGCCATTCCCCACCTGCACTACTCTACCTGTACAAGGCCGCGGCTCCTGCACAATGTTCTTTATCAGCCAGTTCACACCTTCGTTGACCACCAGCCCTGCCAAGAAAGAGATCTGCAGAAGGACAAAAAGGGGTGAGAGGTCTGGAGTCAGACCGGGCGACATGCAAAGGCCCAGTTTATTTAGATGTGTTTATGGATTGATTTTATTTGAACCCAGCCTCTCTACCAATAAAACTGCAGTGTGCAATCATAGATAAATTGAAAATAACTTCATTAAAACAATAAAACAAATACAT
>JAHFWL010001471.1:0-82664 GCA_021292165.1 Shinisaurus crocodilurus
AGTAGACTTGCTTAGAATTGTGCTGTGCTTTGCAGGCATGGGAGCTGTTGCACTGGGGCTTAGGAACATCGGAAGCTGCCTGATACTGAGTCAGACCCTTGGTCCATTGAGCCCAGTATTGTCGACACTGGCTGGCAGCAATGGCTCTCCGGGGTTTCAGGCAGGATTCTTTCCTAGCCCTACTTGGACATGCCGGGGATTGAGTCTAGGACCTTCTGCATGCAAAGCATGTGCTCTACCACTGAGCTACAGCCGTTCAGGGTTTACTCCTAAGTAGACTCGCTTAGAATCTCACTGTGCGGGCCTGAAAGCTTAGAATCGCTTAGAATCCCCAATTGCATTGGGGCCTGCTCCTGAGTAGATATGCATAGAATTGAGCTGTGTATTGCATGCTGGGTGGGAAAATGCTCAAATTGGTAAGGGTTACACCTGTCCTTGGCACTGCTTAGCCCCATCCGCTGCTGGAATGCGGTCCCCGAGACCCTCCCCAAATTTGAATCGGGGGCCCTGGCTGAAAAAAGGTTTGCCGCCCCTGTCCTGCGGACTTCGTCGTATGGCCTTGGGCAACGCCAGCCTGTTTTGGTTCCCTGTCTGTAAATGGAGCAGCAGTGACCAACCTCACAGCGTTGTTCTAAGGGCAAGCCCAGCGGACTGTGCAAACTGAAGGGCCCCTTTCTGATGTAAGCCTGCTCTTCCATTCCTACGTAGTGGTGGTGTTGTGGGATGGACGTTTTTCAGACTATTTGATCAGCAAAATAGTTTCTGCGACTGGAGCTGAGGTCAGTTCCACCGGAAACAACCGTAATCCAATCCAACTGAAAGGAAATTCCTATTAAAATGTAAATGCAGTGCTTAAGTGACACCCCCCCCTGGCCTAGCATTTATTTCCTAAGAAAGATCGGTGTTCCTATCCCTTCCCCTTCCAGGTGTCACGTTCCCATCGCAGAACAGCCTGTTCTAGGCATCACCAATGCCAAGGGAGCGGTAGAGCTGTCCCGCTTGACAGGAAATGAGGTAGGTGGTTGGGCTGCGAGCTGTAGCCATGCAGTGTAGGTCTGTTTACATGTGAGAGCAGGACATGGTTGTGTGGCTGTGGCCTTTGTGCTTCAGCTGGAGTGTTATTTTTTTGCAAGGAAAGGTTGAGGTGATGAATTCTCACGTTGCAGACATGGAATAATTGTCATTGTCCGAGGCATTAGGTGCTGGAGGAGAAGGGAGTCATAAAGAGGGTGTCTGGCGGCAGAAAGGGAGCATGAGGCGTCGGTTAAATGGTGGTTAGAAAATTCCTATGTAAGAGCTGCAAAAACTTTCATGAGGGCCGGTGTGTGATTAGTGAGCTTGCTTAACCGCACAATCCTATACACATCTACTCAGAAGTAAGACCCATTATGTTCTGTGGGACTTACTCCCTAGAAGCGTGTATACGATTGCAGCCTAAGAGAACATCCGCTCTTTAGTCCCGGTGACTGAAATTGCGCACATGCTCTGAAGGAACTGCCTCTGCTTCCCCTTGGCCCGTCTGATCAGTTTTCTTTTCTCTCCAGTAGAAGAGCTGCAGGCTGGAGCCACTGTTGCAGCGTTGACTTGGGATCCGATGCCTTGCTTTGTCTCTGGACTGGTCCACGGGGCGGGAGCAGCGGTGAGGCAGAGCCAGGGAGCTGGATGTTGGCCTGGCGGGCGGAGCTAAGCTTTGCTAGTCCTTTCAAGAGCTAAACCAATGCCACTTGGCTCTCCATGCCCAGCATCCCTGCCGTAGCATTTATTTTCTTATTTATTTTATTTCTACACCTCCAATAGCCGAAGCTCTTTGGGCAGTTTATAACACCTCCTAAAACAGGGCCATAAGACAATCAAACAACCTAAACTTTTTCCAAATACAAAATTTAAAAACAATTTAACAGCTAAAACAAAATTTAATACAGAGTAGACCTGTTAAAGCACCTGACATGGGTGCCCCCATCAAGCCACTAAATATCCTGAGGTGTTTTTAAATGCCTCGGCACACAGGGCTGTCTTAGCCTGGCACCGAAAGGATGACAGAGTTGGCGCCAGCGGGCCTCGGTGTGGGGACCATTCCACAGTCGGAGGGTGTGGGGGGGTGCTATTTCTGCCTAGCAGCCCAGTTCAGTGGGTATCTACAGGGAACAGCAACATTCCTGTTGGGTCGTGGTGCCTTGAGCTTATGTCTTTCGTTATCATGTTTTTGTGATGGAGATGTGCCCAGTGTGAAGGATCCAGGTCTGGTTGACCTGGGCATCAGCATTGCCAGTTCTCCATCCTGCCTCTCGTTTGTCCTCGTGGAACAGTGGAGGGCCTTGCAATGCACTTCTCCATGTGCATCGCACACCCTGACTATACCAAGAGGACAGGACAGAGAGGCCCCAGGACAATAGCGCAGTGTTCTCCAACCTTGGGTCCCCAGATGTTTTTGGCCTACAACTCCCAGCATGCCCCAGCCGCTGGGAGTTGTAGGCCAAAAACATCTGGGGACCCAAGGTTGGAGAACACTGCTTTATACTGTGGTTCAGTCTCGGTCTCCTTTCTGACAGTAGTGCTCATATGTCATCGGACGCCTTTCTGACATGCAGGTGTTGGGATACCCTGCTCTTTCCCACAGGGCAAAGTCTTCCCAGTGCAAAGGTTTTGAATGGAGTATTCTTACTCCTAATGGCCACTGACTGTAGTAGATCTGGTGGTTATTTTAAAATAATTCCCCTTCTCCGGCAAGGACGTTGCTGTGTTTTCTGTGGAAGGACCAGCCATATCCATGGCTGCCACCTGCCAAGAGCTAACCTGCCTTTGCTGTTTTGCACTATTACTTGCAGTGGCCACCCTCTGAGACTGGTCAGCAGCGATTCCAAAGGGAGGCTGAGCTTGCTGTCCGTTGACGAATCGGCCCCCTCCATACACATCTTGGAACAGTGGAAGGCGCATGACTTTGAGTCCTGGATTGCGGCATTTGACTACTGGAACACCTCTGTTGTCTACTCAGGTCTGTACTCGCCCTCACAGTGGATGCTGGAGTCTCTGTCTTAGCATTGCCACTTGGAACCAACACCTGGGTATCTGGACATATCCCTGAGGAGTGCACCAGGAGAACACTGCTGTAAGGGAAGTAGCGGGGCGGGGTGGGGAATGCAAAGCCCAAATTTTACTCCCATAAAGTACGTTGCAATGTATGTGAATGAATTAGACTTATGCGCCCATTTGCCCGATGTACATGATTTCGAGTGACAATTTTCAGTCTATTGCTTGTGGGAGGCAGCTGGGGAAGCTGGCATTTCGTCTCTATCCCAGTCCTTAGTGGCGTAAGAAGTGCTATGCTGGATAAGGCAAAGCCCAACATCCCGTTTCCCACAGTGGTCACCCAGTTGTTCCTAGGAAGCCCCCCAGCAAAGCATGAAGGCAGTAGCCCTTTCCCCGCCATGATGGTGAGTGGGTAATAGCCATCGATGGAGAACTTGCTTGATTGTGTGTGTGTGTGTGGCAGCATGGCTGTTCTTGGTGGAGTGATTTGTCTGGTTAATTCTGATAATGAACGAGAGACGGGCATACATCCCGTGGCAGTAAATTGCATAAATAATACAAGGGAAGTACTTTCTATTGTCTGTCCTGAATTTATGGACAATCAAAGTCATTGGGAGACTGCAGGTTCTACTGGTATGAGAGGAAAAAAATCTTTTATCTCCTTCCTATTTCCAAACCACAGGTTGGATTCAGTATCTGACTTGTTATGAGAGGAATTGGTCCTCTGCCCAATTTTGCGGGATCCTCCCTCCCCCCCCTCCTGCTCAGCCCAACTGAGCAGGGTCAGGGGGCTGGAGAAGCTGCCGTGGGAAGGAGGGGGTGGGGAAGTCCACTTCCACCAATGCAGTTGATCTAGTGTAAACCTGGATCTAACCCAATGATTGCTGGCCCAAATGTGAGCTGATCTGTAAAAATGTTTCGCATGCACTAGCAGTGAGGCTTCAAACTGGCAGTCGTTTCCTGCTCTTCAGAAAGATTTATTCCGGCCATGTGCAAATTACTCTGTGCCTTGGGAAAATACCATCATACCTCCAGCCACCGCTATGGTCAGCCAGCTTCACCAGCCTCCTTATTGTTTCAGGTGGAGATGACTGCAAATTACGGGGCTGGGACACCCGGAGCAGCCCAAGGGCTCCCCTCTTCAACAGTGAGCGGTAAGCAGTAATAGCCTGTCAGATGAAGGTAGATTGTTCCCTTTTCAAATGCTGTTCGGACAATCTTCTGAGCGAATTCAAACCAGTGCCCCCCCCCCCCCCACGGCCCTTCATTCTTCAACTTTGATTTGCGTTCCATTGCAGGCATTCAATGGGGGTGTGCAGTATTCAGTGCCACCCGCTCCGGGAAAACCTGCTGGCCACGGGAAGGTGAGTCTCCCTAACACATCACCGGCTGTACCCAGTGTCTGGCCCAGAGTTGGTGTTGGTTTGCGCACGTTTGTAATTAGAGTCTGTTGTATCCCAGGATGGAACTCTGGGTACCTGAAGAAGAGCAGCGTTGGGGTCCCAGCTCTGCCACAGTCTTTATTGGTAGCCTTAAAGCAATAAGAACATAAGAGCCCAGCTGGATCAGGCCAAGGGTCCATCTAGTCCAGCATTCTGTTCACACAGTGGCCAATCAGCTGCTCACGGGAAGCCCACAAGCAGGACAGGAGTGCAACAGCGCCCTCCCGCCCATGTTCCCCAGCAAGTGCTGTACATAGGCACACTGCCTCTGATCATGGAGGTAGCATAGAGCCATCAGGACCAGTAGCCATTGATAGCCTTCTCCAGGAATTTGTCCAATCCCCTTTTAAAGCCATCCGGATTAGTGGCCATCACTACATCTTGTGATAAGTGAATTCCATAGTTTTAACTATGTGCTATGTAAGGAAGGACTTCCCTTTGATCTGTCATGAATCTCCCACCATTCAGCTTCATGGGATGACCCTGTTGGGTTCTAGTATTATGAGAGGGAGAAAAATGTCTCCCTGTCCACTTTCTTCACACCATGCATAATTTTGTACACCTTTATCGTGTCTCCCCTTACTCTCTTTTTTCTAAGCTAAACAGTCCCAGATGTTGTAACATTTCCTCATAGGGGAATTGTTCCAGCCCTTTGATCATTTTAGTTGCCCTTTTTTTGCCCTTTTTCCAACTCTATTATAGCTTTTCGGGATGTAGTGTCTAGGACTGTACATGCGTCCAAATGTAAATAGCAAGTGAGTTAGCTAGGAGCCTGCAAATCTCATACCCTTAGAAAACGAGTGCTAGTAGTTTCTTGAGGCCTATCATGTGTTTCTCCAGCTATGACGAACATGTCCTCCTGTGGGACACCCGGAATATGAAGCAGCCATTGGCAGACACCCACGTGCAGGGCGGAGTTTGGAGGTTAAAATGGCATCCGTCACGGGAGAACTTACTGTTGGCAGCCTGCATGCACAACGGCTTCAAAATCCTTGATTGCCGAGGCAGTTTGGGTGAGTGTTTTGATCTTGGGAGTTAGCATGGAGGATACGAGTAATGCAGCGGAGCTGGTTGGAGCCATATACAGTTGTTTTACGGCCACCTTCTGAAAGATCAAGGACTTTTCCAGTGTGTGAAACTTTCCCATTCCGTTTCACCAACACTCCTAACTTCATCTGGCTGACAAGATCAAATACTTGAGTAATACTCCCATGAGTTAGTTGTCAGTTGCTGCTGTTTCCCCATAGATGCTTGAAAGGGACCATGTGAAAAATTGATAAATTGCTTACTATGGCGGGGTGTAAGCTGCTTTAAAGTTTAAACTTGGCTACCATTGTTGGAAGTGGCAGGTATCCATCCACCATTAGCTAGCCCTAAGTTCCCTTAACAGCCTGCTATCCTTTCCTTTTCTGTCCATTAGTGGAGAACAAAGAGAACTGCACTGTTCTTTCTTCTTACATCCTGCACAATTCCTTGGCTTATGGAGCCGATTGGTCAAGGCTCCCCCTGAGCAATCCCGTGGTGCTGTCTCCAGTGATGCCAGCGGTTCATATGGATCAAGAAGCTGGGCGAGTGGATCTCAAAGTCCAGAACCTCAAGATAGTTTATGAATCCCCCACAGCCACCTTTGATGTGCTGCTAGATGAGGAGGATCAAACCCCGGTGTCACCAGCGCAAGCAGAATGTTGCTATGACCTGCAGGGACCGTGTAATGATGGAAAAAGTTCAGACACCAAAGCATACAGTGAAACTGAATCAGCCAAAGCCCAAAGAGAGACCAGCCTCCTGGCAACATGTTCCTTTTACGACAATGTCCTACATGTTTGGAAATGGGAGACCAGCTAGACTGACCCTTTGGCTTAAACACCGGGTATTAAGGTTGTGGTGTTTCCTGCCTTTCTTCTTGGCAGGCCTTTTTAGCAGTAGGGTGAGGAAAGTAGATGCAGCTTTTGGGGCAGGATGGTCTTACTGCTGTCCCCTATCGCCTTTCTTATGTTAGGTTTCCAGCTTTACTCCTGGGAGTCTGTTTTGGCTCTGAGAGCTTTGAAGACTCCTTGGGCACTTCAGGGATGTGTTTTTGAGTTCATTCTCCTGTTCTCCCCCCGCCCCAAACTCTCTTCATTGCTGCAGAAATAAGACTATTAGACTGATTAGGTTCTTTTATTCCACTATTATCTTGTATAGATAGTTCTTAGTTTGGGATTTAGGTATCTCTCAGTTTGAGGTAGAGCAAAAAGGTTCTGCTTTATCCCCACTAATAGCTTTATCCATTTTATTTTCCCTGTGAACCTCTTCATTCCTATTTGGTCTGTCTAAAGACCAAGCTCAGCATCTGTACTGTAGCAAGAAAAAACAACCCTATTACTAGCCATACTTCTGTTGGTGAGTTAGCTTTTCCCGGTTATTTTTCTCCAAACACCAGCTTAAAATAAGGTAGGCAAGTGGCAGCCTGCACATGGCTCATGATTTGTCTCATGGTTCATTAGCCACCTGGTGGCTAAAAGACTTCTTGCTTCAGCCAAACACTTGAGGGAGGGTAAGTGTTCAAATATTTGAACAGCACTGCCTTTGTGCTTCTGTAGTCTAACTCCCTCTTGCAGGAAAAGCAAAGTCCTGGTCTGTGGCTTTGAGCTTGCGGGAGCAAGTGTGTTAAGGAGAAGAGGGAAGCCATTTGGACCCTCATCTCTGTGCCCTCACTTCCATATCACAGAATGGATGAACACCAGCAACCATCAGTATTAACAGCAAAGATACTTTCCTCAGTGCTGAAGGGCATACTTGTAATATGAGACATTACAATTCCAACTTAGGGCATTTATGTACAGATGCGCACATCAATATTGTAAACAAAATAGTTAAAATAAATATTTTGGACCTTTCTAAAATAAAAACAAGTGGTGCCTGTCTTTCCTTACAGCAGCCATGGTTCAGTTTTTAGCCTTGGCGTTGGGTGTGGTACTTGAGTCATTGTAGGTGTCAAGGGTTATACTTGCAGCATTGCATATCCCCAGATAATGACTTGGGCTGGGCATGAGCCTGCAGACTAACTTAAGTTTCTCTTCCCAACAGCTGCAGAGTGGCCCCCTTTCACCCAGAGCCCTTTATACCAAGCTTAGCTCTTGCTTAGTGAATCAACATAGCTGGCATCTGTAGTGGGCACACATTGAAGTAGCACATATTTAAATCATGTAAAAGAGTGGAATAGTCTTTTATATTCACTTTACCTGTTTTAATGGTTCCAATACACATTCAACAGCCTACCTTAAAGGTAGCCCTCACATCTTAATTCATTGTAAATTATAATTAACCTTGGAGTGGCCAAGGCAGCCCTCCTAATGCTTCCACATAACATATTTTTTTTTAAAAAAAAAACAGGCTTCAGACGGCAGTAATAATGGCCTCCAATAATCACTTTCAGGCATGCCATCTCTAGAGCAGAGGTGGGTGGAAAACAGATCTCCAGATGTTTTTGGACTTCATCTCCCAGCATTCTTGACCACTGGCAATGCTGGCAGTGGCTTCTGAAAGCTGAAGTCCAAAACAACTGGAGATCTACCTTCTGCCCACCTCTGCTTTAGGACAGACCTACCCAAGTGTTAAGTGATTTGAAGGGAGGCAATCAACAATTCAGAATTCCTACACATCTTCGGTTGGATCCAGGATCTGCCTTCTGCAAGAGGAAGGGTCCCCTCATGGAAGGTTGCTCTACCTGATTTTTGGGGATCCCCCCAAAAACCACAGCTCATCCCATTTAGCAGGGTCTCTTTGACTCTGCATAGCATTTTCAGGGGGGTGGACGGGCTGCTGTGAGATGAAGGTGGTGGAGAAGTCCACTTCAGACAGTACAGTTGATCCAGTGCAATAAGCACCTTCCCCTACTTACCGTACATAGCAAAGCCAACTTTTAGAGGTTAAAAAGCAATTCTGTCCAGAAAGATGAGTCTTAACATCTGAAAAACTACTTTATTGTTTTTAAAACAAACATGCCATCAGAGATTGCCAGCCACATCCTCAGTCTTGGATGTCTGTCCCTGTTTGTTGTAACAGACCTCACAAAATGGTAGGTTTCCTGAAAATCCAGCAGAACTGCTTGGCAGAATAGCATTCCAACAATTTCCTACAAACAAAGCTAGGAAAAGACACACACCCTGTACCTCTTTATATGTGCCCTTAAAAGTCCTTTGACTCCCACAAACTCCACAGAAGAACCTCCTCTATTCCAAACTGCCGGAGGGCACAAGATCGTGCAAAAGCAACGTACAAACATGCAACAAGCACTGTTGCTCCTCTGCCCTTCTACTTTGCTCAGCAGGACCCATTTCTGGTTTGCTCTTCCATGGACAGCTCATGAGCTTTCTTGAAGGTGCCTCAGTGTTGCCTTTCGTCAATGTTACATTGTACGGTGTCTTGTGATCACATTTTTCGGGGTGATCGAGTCAGCCTAATAAAGGTATTACACTATATGGATTTTGGAATATTTTTCTCATGGCCAACACGGCTGCCTGTTTTTCTGTTCTCTTCAGAAGCTTAAATATTATTTTGAGGGGTGAGTTCTCTCACCCCTGTCCTTTTAGGCACTTAATAATGGTTTTGGGTGATGACTTTCCCCCTTACCCATCCCGTGATTTTCTTGGTGCGTGTTTTTTTTAAAGTTTCTTCTCAAATATCAGTGTCCCGGGCAACTATTTCTTTCTTTTTCTCTCCTTTTCAGTCCCCCCCCCCCCTTATTTAAGTTGCTTTACAACCATCAGTGTCCCGGGTGGCAATTTCTTCCCCTCCCCTTTCCAGTCTCGTCTTCTTAGGCGCTTAATAAATGTCACGCCATGTGGCTTTTCACTCAGCGCCCCCCGCCCAAAGGAAACCCGCCGCTGGCGGGTCCCTCTCTCCTTCCTAGCGCACGAAGTTCTTGGGGAAGAGGCAGAAGAGCTTGCCCTCCTGGTCGGGCTCGAAGCCGTACTTCTCCAGGCGCTGCGGGTCGAAGGCTCCGGCCTTGACGTCCTCCTCGATGCGGGGGGCGACGGCCTGCTGGAAGAGGGCGCGGGCGGTGAAGGGCGGCTCGCTGCCGGCGGGGGCCCGGTAGGAGACGTAGGGCTTCAGCGGGAAGCCGCGCAGGTCCGGCACCACCAGCCGCGGCACCATCTCCGGCACCAGCTTGAACTTGCGGCTGCACGTGATGTAGCCCGTGTCCTTGGCGCCGCGGCTCTTGTAGAAGGTGCGCGGGCCCCGCTTGCTGGTCCAGGCCGCCATGCGGTCGGCGCCGCGCACCAGGCCCCGCGACACTTCGCCCAGCAAGCCCATCGGGAAGCTCAAGGGAGGCGGCCGCCTGCTGGGGGGAACGGAAGAACCGGGGCACCTGCTCGCCTTTTTCTCCCCCTCACGACCGACTCATCTATTTCACCTCAGGCCCGTCTTCTCCTTCCCTCAGCCACACATATTAACACCGCCCGCTCTCATTGGCTAAGCGGCGCACAGCCAATCGCAGGCGCCTATATTGCCGCTTCGCCAATCCGCCCTGAAAGGCGGGACCAGGAGGGGGGGACACGAACGACAGACACTAACCAATCGAAAAGGGGCGGGGAGATTCTTGGGTGGGCGGAGCTCCAGGCGTAGCTCGCGCCTCTGACGAGAGGCTCTATTCCGATTGGTCAACGAGATTGCCTATTTCTCAGCCCCGCCCAACACGAGGTGGAATTCTATATACGGATTTCCCGCCCACATTCCCACCTCCCCGCGCGACTGTATTGCTCAGCGAAGCGAAAGTCTGCAGCCGTGACCATAGAGCTAGAAAAGAAGAGTAGCGACCATAAAGATAGAACCAAACACTCGTGACCATAGAGCTAGAAAGGAAGAGTAGTTCCAGGATATGGTTTGTAGGCACATTTAGCAGCCACCATGCTGAAGGCAAGCAAGTCTGGGTCTGATCAGTGCATGGAGGGGAGGCAACCTGAGAACCGCATGTAGCCATCTTGGGTTCCATTATGACGGGAAAAAGGTGAGATATAAATGTAATAAATCAATTTTTTAAAATAGTAACCATAGAGCTAGAAACGAAGAGTAGAGTTACACAAATCACTTTTGAATTTTACAATACGGCGGGGAGGGATAGGACTTTTTCTCTCCGTCTAAACATGCTTAGGATGGCGCCGTTAAAGAGCTCAAAACAGTCACAACGGGCAGAAGGCAGATCTCCTCAGACGCTGTTGGCCTCCAACTCCCAGCAGCCCCTGCCATCATGGGCCAAGGGTGAGGACCGCTGGGAGCTGATGTTCCAAATTATCTGGAGCATCTACTTTCTTGCCCACCACCCCCGGGATGATTTATTATCGACTCCTTCGGACGGATGGAAGAGTCTGTGGTGACATCCGCTCGCGGCGGAAGTGACGTGCAAGAAAGCGCCGCGGACGTGACCCCGCCCCTGACCCGGCGGATGAACTCTGGCCCGGCCCTCAGGGCTCGCTCTCCTGAGGGAAGAGGGCCGTTGGCGTCTCCCTCGCCCCCGCCCCGCTCTCGCCCCCGCCCCGTCACCCGCCCTCCCTCCCTGAGGCGGCCCTGGCGACCTGCAGGGACCCGGCCATGGGGGGCGGGGACAGCTCGCCCCCTGAGCCTGAGCAGGTACGTGGCCTCCTCCTCCTCAGCCCGCCGCTTCGTTCTCCTCTCGGCTCCCCTCCGCTCCTGGGCCTCGTTGCCGCCGCCTCCTGCTCCCTCCCTGCCGGTCTTGGGGGGTCTTTCCTGAGGGAAGTGGGGTGGCAGGACTGGCTGCAGCAGCCTTCCCCAGCCAGCTACTTCGGACAGCCGCTCCCATCGGCTCCAGCCAGCATGGCCACGGGTCAGGAATGCTGGGAGTTGTAGTCCTCCTCCCTGGTGGCCACCAGATATTTTGGACTTCCATTCCCATCAGCCCCGGCCAGCATGGCCAAGGGTGAGGAATGCTGGGAGCTGTAGTCCTCCCCACACCAACTCCACAAAAACTCCTGGAGGGCTCCAGGTTGGTGAAGGCTGGGTTAGTCTTTAAGGTGCCCCCAAGAGTTGCTGTCTTTTTATTGCGGGGTAGAGACATTAAAAATACAGTTGTTGTTTATCAGTGATAAATTTATTGGTCCATTGCGGGGGGGGGGGGGAAGAGAGACCCTCCAAATGCCAACTTGAAAACTTGCACAGTATTTTGAGACATTGTGATTGCTCCTAATAAAGGTATATAGCCCAAGTGAGAATGATGTGTTAGTCTTAAGGTATCATAAGAGTCTTTGTGTTGTTTTTACTTCAGATTATAGTCAATATAAAGATGGCATTTAAAAAAGAGGGAGAGAGAAACTGTTTACAGAAGCTTTCCCCAACCTCGTGCCACCCAGTTGTGTTAGACTGCAACTCCCATTATCCCCAGCTAGCATGGACATTGGGATTGATGGGAATTGCAGCCCAACACATCTGAAGCACACCAGGTCTGGGAAAGTTGTTTGACATGATAAGGGGGTGCCACAGAAAGAGGGGCAAAAAGGCTTTCCCCTCCTTTTTAACTCTAAATTTTAGACTTTCTGTTGCACCCTCTTGCCCTGTAAAACAGCTTTTTCCAAGTGTAAAAGGAGGGATATAATACTTTGTTGACACTTCTCACTATTACATTTAACTTTTTTACTGCTTGAATTTATAGAGAGCTTTCACCTGATAGAGTTGCTGGGGATAGAGAGATGTCAGTCTGCATAGAGACAGGAAACCCTTTGGATTCACACCTTTCAGTGATAACGAGCACTTCCATGCTTGAATTGAGTTGTTCACCCCCCCCCTCTACATTTCCAATGCTGAAGTATATAGAAGGGGTTTAATCATAAAGAGGCCAAGGGAAAGAACGCCAGCCTTGCGCTCAGTCACTTTCTCTCAGCCTAGCATAACTCACAGGGGTATTGTGCTGTGCCTGTAGACTCTCACTGTTGGAGTGTTGAACCACGATGAGAGAGAGAAGTGGGTTCAAATCTCCACTCAGCCTTGAAGCTCATTGGGTGTCCTTGGGGAAAGTCATTCTCTCTGTCTCTCTCAGCATAGCCTACCTCAAAGGGTTATTGTGAGGATAGTGTGTGTATGTGTGACACACACAGAGAGAGCCAGTCATGATGACTGCATGTTCAGGAACGGTGCTTCTGAATGTGGAGGTTTCGTTTAACTATCATGGCTAGTAACTGTTGGTGGACCTATCCTTTATAACAGGGGTAGCTGCGCAGACTTCAGCTCCAATTATTGCTTGCCTTTGGTGGCATTGCACATAAGGATTTCCAGCCAGCCAGAGCAGATAATCCCACTCTACATGGGTATTGCTGGATTTTAACTAATGATGTGGTTGATTTTATTTTAAACTTACTGCGTTCTTTGCAGCCTTGGTGAAGGAGGGATGTATGTCTTGAAAACTAAGTAAACACCGGAATAGGAGAAAGTGGCAAGGCGCTCTACACTTGTGCAGTGCTGCTGTCCCAGGCGCTACAGTTCTTGAAAAGAAGAGTTGGGAACCTTGCTTATGAGTTAATGAGTTGTCCTCTTTTGTATCCTTAAGGTGTAATCTATGCATGTTTAGATGGGGAAAAGGCCTACAGCATGGCTGGCTGGGGAATGCTGGGAATTTTAGGACTTTTTCCCATCTAAACGTGCATAGGATTGTGTCCTAAGTGCATGAAGTAACCAAGGTCATATCTCGGGGTGTGTATTATTGATTCATATAGTCCTTTTGAAGTGTCTTGCTGTTTGTATTTCAACACTTACTTACCACCTTCGCCAAGACTGCCAAGAACGCAATACATTTAAAATAAAATTGAGGACATAATTCATTAAAATCCCCGAAAAGCCATCCATATGTCTGCTCTGGCTGGCTTGAAAACCTGGCATAGTGGGATGGAGAAGCCATACGGAAAAAGCCAGTTGTTGGCAGAGCAGGGCTTTTTCGCTAATTATTTCTGTAGTCCTCTTCAGTATACAAACTTAGCTAGAAAGTTGTCTCATCCCAGGAAGTTTTTGTTGTTGTTTATTTCTATAACACCACTTAATATACCAACTGCCTTGCTATATCACTTATTTTGAGACACCCACATGGGGCTGTCTGTGGAGCATTCCAGGAGAACAGATGAACCTGTCTGTCCTACAGCTCCTCTTCTTCCCTTCTCACCTTTTAAAAAGAGCACAAAGACATTTCTGTTTTCCAGGTGTGCTTAGAGGCTCCGCTGTTTTCACCTTTTTGTTCTTCTGTTCCCCTATTGCTTCCACATGGCTTTCAGACGGTCCTAGTGGTGTTGCTGTTGTATCTTGATCCTATTTTATGTCAAGTGTCCAAAGCACCATCTGCTGAGGATGTCACCGTTTCTGCTACAAATGCTTTCCCCCTCCGTATTGCATGTACCTCTTTCTGATGTTTAACAAATGTGTACTTAAAAGCTGAAGCTTACTTTCTAAATGTACTGGTTTGATTGCCACACTACTGTCTTGTCATACAGAGAAAAAACCTTGCTAACATGTTCCCTCGTGGCTTCCTTCCCTCAAACAACCCCACCCTTTCTCCCTTGCCGCTCTTTATGCCTGGAACTGACTCACAGAGCACCTCCCTGGTGCCACCTCTACTTTTTTCATATCCCTCCACAAAAGCCACCTTTTCTGTGAAGCTTTTGGCACTACCTGCTAGTTCCCAGGGCGTACTGCACCTAAGCCCAAGTGCCACAGCAATACGTAAGTGTAAATCCTGTTTACCCCTGCCTCCATTTTCTCTCTTTCCCCTGTCATCTTCTTTGTGTCTGTCTATAGATTGTAAGCCCTCTGGGGCAGGGCCCTGCCCTCTAACGTTTTGTGAAGTGCCGTGCACCTAGATGTCACTGTCACAACAATAAAAATGTACCGAATGGCAAATTTCTGGTGACTATTAATGTTTGGGATCTGTGATAATTGTATGACAATAAACATACATGTTATCGAACCGAAATGTGGAAGTGTGTTTTCTGAGTTTGTGCTTTAGAGCTGCTGGCTCTCTTGTGGTCTTTTGGTTTGTACATAAAAATGTTGATGAAGAAATGCTCACCGACTTTGCCCGCAGTTCAAGTACTCTGGCATAAAAACGCAGGGTCTTGAGGCTTCTCCCCCCCCCCCACCTCTTGTTATTCACCTGTAGATGGCATATGAGCTTGCAGTCAGTTCTTAGAACTGTACACATTGAGGGTTAGGGTGTGTATTTGCTCTCCTAATTTGGACTGTGCCCTTTGGGTGGGCCTAAAATAGCTCTTTGGATCCTGGCCCAGATCTCCGTGCTGCAGGTAAAGGAGAGAATCTCTTAAGAGGACTGGCCTGTCCATTCAAGAAATGAATTTCTTCCTAGTTCTTAACGGGGCAACCTTGACATAGGTAGATCATAGTATTGGAGACATTCCAAGCCATCTGAGTACCAGAAAGCTTAAACTGTGGTTATCCTGGCTCCAGAGTAAGAGGCCAGAAGCAGAATTTTAGGCGGGGAGACTTCCTCTCCACCCCCCAGCAACATCTTCAAGCAACTATGAAAACACCAACGCAGGATTCAAGTCTGGTTTTTAGAACAACTTGGACTCTTCTGTCCTTGGGAGATGGTTCTAGTTAAAATAAACTAGTTAAAAATCATTTTTCTCCCTTTCAGTTCAGAGTGTAAGCCAACTCAGCCTTTGCTTTGCTAACTCCCGTCTTTAGATCTTTGGGGACAGGAAGCTCCTCCCTTCAATCCATGTTATACCTCTGGTGTTTTCATCCTCTAGGTCGGCGTCCCAACAAGTTCAGATCTAACCACGCGGGTTCTTCAGTTCGTAGAAGACAGAATGCAGACTACTATGGTAACGTTTTAGCCTGTGTGTGTATGCTTTACTCTAAATGCTTCTGCAAGGCCACGAGAGCTTAACTGAGTCTCAGTCTTGCACTGCGCTTTATCCCAGGAGACCTGGCATCAGGTTTCTCCTATGCAGTGCTTAGTCCATTTTTGGTACTATGTTAAAGTGGTGGTCCTTGTGTTGTGTTTTGTTTCTTGGCATTGGGCAAATTGGAAGTTCCCTTGGGGAGATCTGGGGATCATAACTGCGACTTATTATATTCCAGGACTCTCACGTTTTGGCTGGACTCGGTGGTCAACCCGAAACTTGTAGCCACCAGCACCATGCCCCTCCTCCAAGGGGTGGGCTCTTTATGATCTCACACTGTCGTTCCCCAGAATACAGCGCAAGGTCAGGAGCAATCCCCGGCTCCAGCGCCGGGGGTGTGGAGAATCATTTCTAGCCTTCCTCTCCAGCTTGGGGGTGGGGTGGATTTTGTCCCCGCAGTTGCGCTGGTTTTCCAAGAGTCTCAAAAGCTCAGTGCAGCCTGGCTGGGGGTTGTTGGGCATTGTAGTCCACGTCTGGAGGGCACCTGGCTGGCCCAGTGCAACTGCAGGGATGATCCTTGCCCCTTCTCCAAGGTTGGGGCTTCTCACGCTCATCAGAAGGCAACAGCAGGTTTGCCATGGCGCGTGTAGTTGGCCGAACTCTGGACCCCTTATATCCCTGACTTTTAAAAACAACAGCAAAGAGCATAAGAAGAGCCATGCTGGATCAGAGCAAGGGTCCATCTCGTCCAGCATTCTGTTCACACAGTGGCCAACCAGCTGCTCACGGGGAAACCCGCAAGCAGGACATGAGGGCAACAGCACCCTCCCGCTCGTGTTCCCCAGCAACTGGTATTGAGGGGTGTACTGCTGTGATACTGGAATAAGTTTCCCTTTTTAATTGTCAAGTACAGAGACAAGGCCACACAGATGATAGTGCCCCCCAAAAGGTAGGGAAGGAAAGACAGTGGGCACCCAAGAAAGTCAAGGGATGTCTTTAAGGGCTAGAGCACCTGCCCTTCAGGCATTCAGATTAGCTTTGACTAGGTGTTGCAGTGGCTTCAGGTTGCACTTCGGACTCTGGTAGCGACCAGCTAGTCCAGCCTTCCCCAACCTTGCATGCCTCCAGATGTGTTGGGCTAGAGCACCCATCATCCCCAGCCAGCACCACCATGCTGTAGTCCCAACATATTTGCAGGGTGCCGGGTTGGTCTGGCCTGATGAATTTGGAGGGGACGGGCTGTGGCTCAGCTGTAGAGCACACACCTTGCATGCAGAAGGTCCTGGGTTCAATCCCCGGCGGCATCTCCAGGTAGGGCTGGGAAAGAATCCTGCCTGAAACCCTGGGGAGCCATTGCTGCCAATCAGTGTCGTCAATACCGGGCTAGATGGACCCAGAGTCTGACACAGTGTAAGGCAGCTTCCTGTGTTCCTAGTTGATTCAGGCCTTTATTCAGAACCATGAGGACTGGAATCTTACTTTATTTTAGGGGAAGAGCTGTAGCTCGGACATAGAGCTCCTGCTTTGCATGCAGAAGGTCCCCGGTTCAATCCCCGGCGGCATCTCTAGGTAGGGTTCAGAAAGAATCCTGCCTGAAACCCCGGAGAGCCTTCTGCTGCCAGTCAGTGTCGACAACTCCAGGCTAGATGGACCAAGGGTCTGTCTCAGGAACAGAGGAAGCTGCGTTATACTACGTCAAAACAGAGGGGCTGTTACTAAGCATGACCTCCCAATATTGATGGTGAGCAATTATACCTTGTGAGCCTGCTCTACAGATCATCTTGAAAGGACACCAGTGCAATGGATATTGGGAGCGGGATTTTTTTTAAAGTGCTGCTGTCTGCCAATTCTGAAATGGAGATGAAGGGGTTCCACAAACATCAAGCGGACTAAATGAAATACAGATGGATCGAAGCTGGCTGGTGAAAGGGGACTTCCTACGTCCCCCGAAGAGTGGGGCTGGGTGTGTGTGTCAGGTAGCAATTGGGAGAAGCAGGCTGATGGACGCCCTCTCCCCCTCGCTCTCCTTCTCTGAAGCCAGGGGTGGGTAACTTGTGGCCCTCCGAATGTTTTGGCCTACAACTCCCTATCAGCCCTAGACGGCATAGCCAGTGGCGAGGGGTCATGGGAGTTGCAGGCCGAAACATCTGGAGGTCCAAAGGTTGCCCAGCCCTGCCCTAAGCCATGGAATGGCCAGGCACATCGTTGGGATATATCTTCGCTTAAATTCTATCAAAAGCGACTGATTTTTTTCAGAATAGGGTGCGCTTTGCTGAGTGTTTTCCAGCACGCTTGAAGAAAGGCTTTGACAACCAGTACCTAAGACTCGTCTCTCTCTCTCTCTCTCTCTCTCTTTCTCCTCCTGCCCCCACAGTTAACTGGAATGGTCATTGGTGCTGCAGTAGCCTTGCTGCTTATCGGGATCGTTGTGTATTTTGTTTACAGGAAGGTGAAGGAATCGAGTAAGTTGTGATCGCTTTGCTGGGTCGTTCCTGGGCAGGTGCACTGTAGCAGACCTTGGCTTGGTCACATGTGGCTCTCATACGATATAAGTGTACAGAGGAGCATGTTGATTGCACATGAGGTTCCATCGGCTACCTGCTGAGCTCGTATGGGATTGAGTCCACTTTCTTCTCACTCTGGTGGAGGTTTCAGTGCTTCCCTGGCCGTGTTGTTATTTGCTTTATTTATTTAGGCCGCAACCCTATGCAAGTTTAGACAGGGAAAAAAGGCCTACGACTTCCAGCATGCCCCAGCCAGCATAGCTGGCTGGGGCACGCTGGGAGTTGTAGGCGTTTTTTTTCTGTCTAAGCTCGCATAGGATTGTGCCTTTAAAGTATTTTTCTCCTGTTCCTCAGCTGAAAAGGCTCCTGGAGTGGCTTACAAACAGTTAGTTAAACAAGATGGTCCCTGCCCACATGCTTACAATCTAAAAAGACATAACACACAAGGAAGAAGGGATGGGGAGGGAAGAGGTGGGGGGGGAATGAAGGAGTCTTTCAGTAGGGCTGGTGGAATGCCCCTGCTTTTCCTCTCATCTCCCCCTGTACATCCTGCTGGAATGGCTGCTGGTGATGATTTTCTAAGAGGAATATGAAGAGATGTTAATTCTGATTGTAGTTGTAACACACAGCAAGCATCAACAGACCTCACAACTAGTCCTTATCCTCCTGCTTCCTTACCTGCACCACTCCGTTACCTAAACTGCCTTTGTATATCTAGAAAGAATAGGACACCTTCCAAAAGGAAAGGGAAGCTGATAGGAAACCTGGGGGCAGGGGAAGAGGAGGGGGCAGTTGGATCCTGGAAGCTCCCTCCTTCTGTCACTCCAGTCTCCGTTGTCAAGGTATTCTGGAAACGAGGACCACCCTGGTGATTCTCACATGAAAAATGCTGCTCACGCCGCACACTGTAGGAGCTCACCTTATCAGAGCGCCCTCCATGCAATTCATGTTAGAATTAACCAGGTAGCCCCAATCCCGCAGCATGGATATGCTTCCAAGGAGAGCTCCGTGCTCTGTGCGGAATTTGGCATAAGCAAACAACTTCTTCGGTCTTGGGGGCAGTTCCATGCATCAGATTATAGTGAAACTTTGCTATTTAAGGCGCAATCCTGTGCATGTTTAGACAGAAAAAAAGCAGCTTTTCTGAGCTGCAGCCTCACAAAGTGATGGACATTTTTAAAAAAACTGCCACTGATACAGTAGATATATAGGCACATGAGAGAGGTGTATGCCGCTGTAGAAAGCTGCTCTGGCTAAGTTATTTACAACCTTAGTCAAAGGCAACTGTGAAGAGAGAAGTCTTCAAGGCATATTTAAATGCCTGTACCAAAGGAAAGAAGAGATGGGGAGCTGAGAAGGCCCCGTCTCTCGGGCTCGCCACCCTAACTGAGCCTACTGGTGGGCACGTGAGCTGGACCTCTGAAGGAGATCATAAAGCGTGGGCAGGATCAGACAGAAGGAGGTAGTCCTTTAGAAAGCCTCAAGCGCGTCACTTGGAAAACCATGGCATGAGGTCCAGGCCCTAGAAGTGTGCCTGCACCATAGATCGTCTTTGTTCACCCTGGCACCCTCCAGATGTGTTGGGGTGCTGGAGATGCTGGGAGTTGTAGTCCCACACATCTGGAGGGCGCCAAGATCGGCAATGCTGCCGTAGACTCAAGCAAGGCCCCCACGGGTGACTCTTGGTGCCGTCCGTCCCTGTTGCTTCTCACTGATGCCGCTCGGTCACCCGCCCTCTCCGAGCATGCAAGCCGCGAGGAGACGGCGCACCATCCTCCCAGTTGCCTCACACTCTCCCTCTGGGTGGCTGTGCAGACTGGGCAAGCAAACCGACGGCAGCAGTAGCGGTAAGGAGGGGATGGAAGCCCAACTGAGGAGATCTTGCTAAAAGCTCTCC
Source organism: Shinisaurus crocodilurus (assembly GCA_021292165.1). Classification (NCBI taxonomy): domain Eukaryota; kingdom Metazoa; phylum Chordata; class Lepidosauria; order Squamata; family Shinisauridae; genus Shinisaurus; species Shinisaurus crocodilurus. The sequence continues at coordinate 19,712 of JAHFWL010001471.1, forward strand.
CTCCCTCCCTCCCTCCCTACCCTGGTCTCAAGACTTCAGTGGATCTCCAACCTTCCGCACCAAGGCGGGGAGCGCAGACGGGGCACCTCCGCCGGTCATTTCTCCGCTTGCACCGCTGATGCTTAGCCGTGAGGGGCCAGCACCGTGCAGCGGGCCCGCGCTTGGCGGTTTCTGGGCTCCCGGCCTCCGCAAGCGGGCTGTGGGGATGGTGACGAGGCTTCTGCTGTCTTTCAGAACAACCTCAGCCCCACGCGCCTCAGTACAGGTTTCGCAAGAGGGACAAAGTCATGTTCTACGGCCGCAAGATCATGCGAAAGGTAAGTCTCCCCGCAAGCAGGCAGAAGTCAGCGAAGAGTGTGGTTGCGGCAGCCGGCGTGGATGCAAGCAGGGACTCTCGATTTGATTTCGTTGGCGGCAGGGAGAGCTGCATCTCCCCCCCCCCAACCCCGCAAATCTCTCCAGAGAGATAAAAATGCTGGAGGATGGTGTGTGTGTGTGTGTGTGTGTGTGTGTGTGTGTGTGTGTGTTCTGTTGTGACGAATTGCACTTTCTTCCCTGCTTGTGTCTCCCACTGCTTTTTCCAAGAGTCCAGGGCACAGCCCTGTAAGGTTCTGGCCCGTAGGACCCCCTCTGAAAGAATGAAAAAAGAAGGTTCTCGCGAGCATGTTCAGAGCTTGCAACTGAGCCAGGGAGAACATCAAAGACAACTTTAGATCTAGAAGGATGGGGCGGGGGAAGGAGCCTGAGTAGTTGCTAAGCAACCGGCGACGTTATTTATCCGCTCACACGCGCACCTACACGTACACAAGAGTCGCTGGGGGAAAAGAGGGGGAGGTTTCGCGCAGACCTGCGTTCCTGGGATTCCCTTAGCGCGGGGGTGGGTAACTTGTGGCCCTCCAGATGACTTGGCCACATGACTCCCATCTGCCGTAGCCAGCGTAGCCCATGCCGAGGGCTGATGGGAGTTGTATGCCAAAACACCTGGAGGGCACCAAGTTTCCCACCCCGGCTTAGAGTTACCCCCCCCCCCCCCGGAAATGCAGAATCTGGTGGAAAAACAATTTGTTAGCTGGGAGGAAGGATGACTGGTAAGCCTCTCGGGGCACAATCTTGTGCAAGTTATGCTATGCTGGGAGTTGTAGGCCTTTTTCCCCTGTCTAAACTTGCACAGGATTGTGCCAGGAACTAACCAGCCCGACCATTCAGTGCTCCTGAAATCCACATGTGTGTTCTAGAGGCTGATCTTTCCTGGAGGCTGGGAAGTGGATCAGTAGATCTCCCTTGGCAATCTGTACATTTCGTTCCAGTACTTGCATTATTCCAAGAGATGGCGCCCCATACACTCGCCACGATTGCCGCGGGGCGGTTGCCCTCGGTCACCAAAGGCTCTGCCGCCTTCCCCAGCATGCCGGTTAAATGCCATCTCTCATGACACACGCAGGGAACGAGAAGAGTTGTCCTCCGAGACTGAAAGATCCAGTTACGCTCCCAAAACTGATTTATGGGCAGAAGGCATGTTTTTTCCGACGATGCTGAGATCAAACATATTGGAAATGGAACACCTTAAGAGTCCATTATCCATCTGGGAACTACTTATTGAGTTATCACATTATTAAATCATAGCCCCCATACTCTAGCCACACCTGGGTACCTCTGGGTTTCTTCCCATTCTCCTTCTTCTCTGATGATGATGATGATGATGATGATTTTCATTTCTATACCCCCAAATAGCCGAAGCTCTCTGGGTGGTTAACAGTTCGTATGGTAGAATAAAATACAGTACAAATACTGTACAATAAAAACAGCATAAATTTCAATACAAAATTTAAAACGGAATTTAAATTTGAACAACTAAAACAAGTTCAATACAACTAGACCTGTTAAAAGAAAAAACAGCTGACATAAGTCCCCCCATGCCATCCAAAGCCATTAAAGACCGTTTAAATGCCTCAGCACAAAGGGCTGTCTTAACCTGGTGCCGAAAGGATAACAGAGTTGGTGCCAGGCGGGCCTCAGTGTGGAGATCATTTCATTATCAGGGGGCCGCCACTGAGAAGGCCCTCCCCCTTGTTGCTACCCTCCGAGCCTCCCGTGGAGATGACAGTCAGAGGAAGGCCTCAGATGTTGAGGAGATATACCGTAATCACCTCTTCCTTTCTGCCATTCTTTCCACCCCCATTTCCTATTGTAATTTTGGGGGGGGGGGATGTTTGTGGTGGGTGGCTGCAGGAGTGTGTGTGGGGAGAGCAGAAAACATGGGATTTCCTATGGATCAATCATCAGCCCGTTTTATAACGTTAATTTTAAAAGCAGAATAAAATGTTTGCAAATAATGACACACGCACACACCCCGGGCCTTTTGTTTGGAATTTCAGATAAAATATAATCTTCCTGTTTTCTCATCTTGCTCGTCACAATTGTATCAGGTCTTTACTGGTATAGGGAAAAGCTGAGGAGATGTATATCAGGTGTGTTGAACCTCAGTCTGAATCCGGCCCTCCAGTGTGCCCCAGACGGCCACGCCCTCTTCCCTTTGACCGCCAATCATTTGATGGTTTCCCAGCTTGTGTGCATTTCCCACCCACCCCATTCTTAAAAGTTGAAATGGGTCTCCTGAGGCTTAGTTACTGGCAGTAAGAGCTTTCAGCTAAAATAGGCGGATATTTTTGGCCACACCCCTTTGGCCTTCAGCCCCGCCCACCACTGGAATATGGCCCCCAAGAACTTCTCCAAAATGGAATTCGGCCCTCAGACTGAAAGAGGTTCTGTACCCCTGCTCTATACTCTTTCGGTCTGCTGGCCCGGGGCTGCACCGTTGTTGCTTTAGGCCTGACTCGGCCAAGACAGATGCCTCTCCTGTGCCCACCTCTGCAGGAGCATATTTCTCTCTTCAAGAAACTTTGCTTCCTTCTAGGTCACGACTCTGCCCAACTCTCTGGTTGGCAACACGGTGCCTCGGCAGCGGATGCGCAAAAGGGCCAAAGTCTTGTCCTTGGCTAAGAGGTACGGGGGCGCAGGCAGGCTTCCATCCTGTAGCTTGGCTGGCTTGTGTGAACTGGTGGTGGGTTTAAGGTTTCTGTTTCAATGCCTTTTTTTTTTTTTTTAATGAGCTCAGGAAAATAGGTCCAGATGTCCTTTGGCGTTAAGGTCTCTTTCCAAACCACAGTTCGCCCCCAAACCAGAGTTGGAAACACACTTCATAGCAATTAGCACAGTTCCAGCCGTAGTAGTTGTGTGGTTTTTTTTACTTGCTATTTGTTAAAAAATTGACGGTCAGGAACCCTTGCTGACATCCTACAAATCCCCCGGTAGATCACCATGTCAGGGAGGGGCCATGGCTCAGTGGCAGAGCACCACCTTTGCATGCAGAAGGTCCCGGATTTGATCCCCGGCAGCATCTCCAGGTTGGGCTGGACAAACTCCTGCCTGAAACCCTGGAGAGCTGTTGCTGCCAGTCAGTGTCGTCAGTCCTGGGCTAGATGGACCCAGGGTCAGACTCAAGCCGGCCTGTTCGCACATCACAACAACCCACCGTGGGTTAATTCAACCCGCGGGGCCCTGTGAGAAATAGTTCTGCTTCGTTTCTTTCAGGATCCTGCGTTTCAAGAAGGAGTCCCCCACTCTCCAGCCCAAGGAGCCGCCTCCCTCCCTGCTCGAGGCAGACCTAACAGAGTTTGACGTGAAGAATTCCCACTTGCCCTCCGAAGTCCTTTACATGCTGAAAAACGTCAGGTAGCAGCCAAGAAGATGGTTATTTATTTATTGACTGGTAAAGCAATGACTTCCCCTTCATTATTAAGGGTTTGCATAAGGATCGGATTTGACATGATTTTGTTTGCTAAGAACATGGGTCGACATGCTGGGCCTGTTTAGCTGGCTCGTCCGGTTTACTGACCACAAGCAGATGAGCGACTCTGGGGGGTTCATAAGCAGGGCACAATGGCACTAATGTTCACTGTTTATTCCCTGCGTCTGGTACCTTTGAGAATGAGGTTAGGACTTCTCTAACTTTGCCTTGTGATGAATGCTTCTTTCAAGTAGGCTGTTGTCGGGAGCTGCCCCTTTTCAGCATGCAACTCTTTTGCTGAAGGAACCGCATTGCCTGCCTATCTGCTACTGGGCCAGGTTTAAGGTTCTGGTACTAATGTACAATGCCCTAAACAACTTGGGACCAGAATACTTGAGAGAGCGCCTCCTCCCTTACCAACCTGCCTGGTCACTGAGGTCATTGGAGGACAGTCTCCTGGTGGTTCCACATGGACCTGTGGCCCGATTGGATTCCACCCGGAGAAGAGCCTTCAGTGTGGTGGCCCCCTTCCCTGTCTCTGGAGGTCAGGCAGGCTCCATCACTGCGTTGTTTTCGGCGCCTGCTGAAGACGTCTTTGTTCCGGGAGGCCTTCCTTGCTGACCAGCCACGGTTTTAATGTTATCCTGTTTTTAATACCGTATTTTCCGGCGTATAAGGCGACTGGGCGTATAAGCCCCAACTTTTCCAGTTAGCGAGCGAGATCTGAGACCCCCCCTGCCGCCGCCGCCGCCGGAACCCCACCACCTACCTTCTCCGCGCCGCCCCCCGCGCCGCCGCCGCCGGAACCCCACCACCTACCTTCTCTGCGCCGCCGCTGCCGCCGGAACCCCACCACCTACCTTCTCCGCGCCGCCCCCGCGCCGCCGCCGGAACCCCACCACCTAACGGTACCTTCTCCGCGCCGCCCCCGCGCCCGCCCCCACCCCGCCACCGGAACCCCAACACCTACCGGTACCTTCTCCGCGCCGCCACCGCCGCCGCCGGAACCCCACCACCTACCTTCTCCGCGCCGCCCCCACACCCGCCCCCGCGCCACTGGAACCCCACCACCTACCTTCTCCGCACCACTTCCGGAGCCCCGCCCGCGGTCTGTTTTGGCGGGAGGAACCAGGGCAACAGGGCTTAAACAGCCCTATTGCCCTGGTTTCCCCCGGCCAAAAACAGAGCGCGGGGGTTCCGTCGCATCACTTCCTCTTCGGAGGAGGTGGCGGCCAGGGCGGGGGGAAGGTAGGTGGGGGTGTGGCAGTGGCGGCGGCAGCGGCGGGGGGGGACCCGGCGTATAAGACGACCCGGCGTATAAGACGACCTCCGACTTTTGAACAGATTTTTGAGGGTTAAAAAGTCGTCTTATACGCCGGAAAATACGGTACGTTGTTTTTATTTTTAAAAAATCTGTTTTCTCTTTTTATTGTTCGCCGCTCTGGAATCTGTCTAGATATGGAGTGGCATATAAATGCTATAAATAAAGAAATAAATTGATAAGTATGCAGCTGATCCTTTTAAAGAGGCAGCAGCCATGGCAACGTCCCATGGCAGTGAGTTCCACTGGTGCGCTTTTCCATGGTGCGGAGAATTGCTTCCTTTTTCCTTTTGTCTATAGCAGCCTTCTCCAAACCTGACGCTCTCCAGATGTGTTGGGCTGCGGCTCTCATAATTCCCAGCCAGCGTTGGCCACCTTGGCCATGTTTGATGCCCATCTTGGACGTTGCCGCCTTAGCCTGCGGCGGGGCCTCTCGTGCGCGGCCCTTTTCCCACCTCCTGTGTGCGTCTCTCTTCCCCTCGCAGGGTCCTTGGGCACTTTGAGAAGCCTCTTTTCCTGGAGTTGTGCAAGCACATGGTCTTTGTGCAGTTGCATGAAGGGGAATACATCTTCCGCCCGGGGCAGCTGGACAACAGCATCTACGTGGTGCAGGATGGCAAACTGGAAGTCTGCATCCAGGAGAATGTAAGGATGGCCAAGTGGATTCTGACATCCGAAGCTAGGTTTTTACACGTTCCGCAGCAGCCTGGCCCACCTGGTTGCCCTCCAGCTGTGTTGGACTACAGCTCCCATGATGCTGTCTGCAGTCCATCACAGCTGGAGGGCACCAGATTTTGGGGGGGGGGGGCGGCGAAGCCACTTCAGTAAAGCAAACAGTTTCAGTTCTCACAGCAAAAGCAACCCTTATCTCAGGAATGTAATTGGGGAAATTACCTTCAAGGCAATTCTCTCTGGTGCACTTCCCAACAAGCTGAAGGCTATAAGGCCCTAGCATGGCTCCAAGAAACTATCCTGGGTTTTGGACACTGGGAAAGCTCACTAGTACTACGCTACCTGCTGAACTTTAATAACCTCCTCACCATTCCTCCGGTAGAGCCCTTCCAGCACACAAAGATTTGTGGTTGTGCCACCTAGGTCCTGCAAGGGGAGACAAGCTTCACAACGCATGTCGGGCTGGCCTCCGATTGTGTCTCTGCCTGGAATGTCACCTGTAATCGGGTAGCCCAAGCTTCCACAGCCTGGTTCCCTCTAAAGGTGTCGGACTACATGTCCCACCATCCTCAGTTAGCACGGCCATGGAGGGTGCCAGGTTTGGGAAGGCTGTTGTAGTCAGAGTATGGCCTCCCTATTCCGTGTGTGTGTGTGTGTGTTCCCCTAGGATGGCACAGAGATGGTGGTGAAAGAGGTCCTCGCGGGAGACAGCGTCCACAGCCTCCTCAGCATCCTGGATGTCATCACGGTAAGTAAGCCCCTGTGCCCGCCGCTGGCATTCTGGCTCATGGCTCTGTTGCCCTTTGGCAGGATGCATGGCTCTAGCACACTCCTGCGGCCCCAAGAGGGTGTGGTGGGGTTGGGCTTCACGAGGGAATAAATTATTTATTTATTTATTATATTTATATCCCACCATTTTTCCTGGGAGGAACCCAAGGTGGCTTCCATCCTCATAGAATCATAGAAAAGTAGAGTTGGAAGGGGCCTACAAGGCCATCGAGTCCAACCCCCTGCTCAGTGCAGGAATCCAGGTCAAAGCATCCCTGACAGATGATTGTCCAGTTGCACCTTGAATGCCTCCAGACTGGGAGAGCCCAGCACCTCCATAGGTAGTTGGTTCCATTGTCTTATTGCTCTAACAGTCAGGACATTTTTCCTGATGTTTAGGTGGAATCTAGGTTCCTGTAACTTGAGCCCATTATTCCGTGTCCTGCAAACTGGGATGATCGAGAAGAGATCCTGGCCCTCCTCTGTGTGACATCCCTTCGAGTACTGGAAGAGTGCGATCATATCTCCCCTCAGTCTCCTCTTCTGAAGGCTAAACATGCCCAGTTCTTTCAGTCTCTCCTCATAGGGCCTTGTTTCCAGTCCCTTTATCATCCTTGTTGCCCTCCTCTGAACCCTCTCCAGTTTGTCTATGTCCTTCTTAAAGTGTGGTGCCCAGAACTGGACTTAGTACTCAAGATGAGGCCTGACCAGTGCCGAGTAAAGGGGAATTATCACTTCCCGCGATTTGGAAGCTATACTTCTATTAATGCAGCCCAAAATAGCATTTGCCATCTTTGCAGCCACGTCGCATTGCTGGTTCATATTCAGTTTGTGATCTACCACATTTCCAAGATCCTTCTCACTTGTAGTATTGTTGAGCCAAGTGTCGCCCATTCTGTAACTCTGCATTTGGTTTCCTCTCCCTAGGTGCAGCACTTGGCATTTATCCCTATTAAATTTCATTCTGTTGTTTTCGGCCCAGTGCTCCAACCTATCGAGGTCACTTTGAATTTTGTTTCTGTCTTCCAGAGTATTAGCTGTTCCACCCAACTTTGTGTCATCTGCAAATTTGATAAGCATTCCCTGTACCTCCTGATCCAAGTCATTAATAAAAATGTTGAAGAGCACTGGGCCCAGGACCGAGCCCTGTGGTACCCCGCTCATTACCTCTCCCCAGTTTGAGAAGGAACCATTGATAAGCACTCTTTGAGTCCGATTCTGTAGCCAATTGTGGATCCACCTGATAGTTGTTCCATCTAGCCCACTTTTAGCTAGCTCGCTAATCAGGATATCATGAGGCACTTTGTCGAAAGCTTTGCTGAAGTCCAGATATATGATGTCTACAGCATTCCCACAGTCCTCCTCCTCCTCCTCTCCATTTATCCTCACAGCAACCCTGTGAGGTGGGTGAGGCTGAGAGTCAGTGACTGACCCAAAGTCACCTGGTGAGCTTCGTGGCCAAGTGGGGACTAGAACCCGGGTCTCCCAAGTCCCAGTCCAACACTCTCCCCACTACGCCACACTGGCTCTCATTGTGTGATGAGTCATGCAGAAAAGCTTCTGCGCGGAGCGGGAAGGAGGAAGTCAGACCGGTGACCCTCGTGACACTGTCTGCCCTCTTGAATTCGGGAACTAGCCTACTGAGAATTTCAAAGTGCCTAGCTGAAGCAGACTGCCTGGCCGTTCTGCCCAGCGTCCTGCTTGCCACGGTGGCTGACTGGATGTCTCCAAGAAGCCCATGAACGGGGCTTGAAGGCAGTGGCCCACAGCTGTCGGCGTGCCCCCTTGCGTAGCTGCCAGTATTCTAGGAGTGCAGAACCTCTTTCAGCCTCAGGGCTGAATTCCATTTGGGGGAAGCTCTCGGGGGCCATTTTCCAGCGGTGGGCGGGGCCAAAGGCAAAAGTAGGTGGGGCCAAAGTACTAAGAATACCAACATGTTGTAGCTTAAAGCTCTCACTGCTAGTAAGTAAACCTTCAGAGAGGCATTTTGACTTTTTATGGGGAGAATGGTGGGAAAACTGCATAATAGCCTGAAAATCACCAAACCATTGGTGGTTGGGGGAAAGGGGCGGGGCCTTCTGCGCCCCCACCCCCCGTGGAGGGCTGCATCCGGCCCCTGAGCCCTGAGGTTCTGCATCCCTGCAGTATTCAAAGGCATTGTGTCTCTAAACATAGAGGTTTGGAAGTGGGAAAATGTGCCAACTCTCTTCCATTTTACCACTTTTTCTTTGCTTGCTCACCCTGAGGCAGTTCTTAACTCGCCATAGGTGAGTGACTCTTCAGGCTTGTGTTACTGCCCCAAAGTGTCTGCCTGCTGTGTTCACATCCAGTATCTTCCACTGCATGCAATAGTCTGTCTTCTCCTTTTCCATTGGCAGCTGCTGGAAGCCTTACGTTTAAGCCTACAAGTTCCTGCCTTGGGCCATGCTTATTACTTAGTCAATTTATTTATTTTTTATCTCCTTTAATTAAGAATTGATCAGCCAGTTGGGAGCACAGCCGCTAGACTGCATGAAACAGGCAGATGACTTTCATTTTTCCCTGGCTGTGGAGAGAATGTGTTCTTGCAAAAGCCTTTATTTTATTTTTTTTGGGTCAAACGCCTGGAGGCAGGAGTGGGTTGAGACTGGAAAACTTGCGGTCCCTGGACAGCTGTTAAATAGAGATCTAGGAACAGAGCAGATGATGAGTACAAAGCACCATGTGTAAACGCTGCTCTTGCAAGGCATGAACGTTGAATTTAAGCCCACAGATGAAGCCTGTAAACTAAAGATTTTTCTTCCCTCTTTCCTGACTGCCAAGATAATCAGGGACTTGTGGACTGCAACCAGGATCCTGTTTTAGTGGCAGAGCCAGCTCAGGGGTAAAAATAATGAGATTTCCCCCATGGGCTTAAAAAAATAGCTGCTACCCTGGTCGCCTAAGGTGAGCCTTAAAATCTATTCCAGGCAATCAGGCTGCTGAAACTTCCTTGTAAATTGGGAGCTGATGGTTCTTTTTTCCTTTCATGCCATCACTGTGTCACAACTGACTACCCTAAGTGTTTCAGGGCATACACCAGTATTAAAAAAAGTACATTTCTCAGTCAGCTGCTGCAACGAAGGACAGGCAAATTCCTTACAACGGTGGAATTGCCTAGTTAATACCTCCTTCCAACGTTCCAGCCTCCTCTTTGGGGCTGGGGCCGTGCTTTCAGGGCAAGGGGATGCTCCTGTGATTTCCGCTGTACCATTCTGCCGTAGTGCAGGCCACATCGGAGAATTCTGGTGCCCCTTACTCCCTCATGAAAACAGTGCTTCATGCCGCTTTGAAGGGCACAGAGTGGTGGATGCATCAGTCAAGCGCCTTCATTCTGCAACTCCCCTTGTGGCTCACGCTGGAGGAATTGATAGAATAATATTGTGTGTGTGCTGGAAGTTAGTAATGTACATATAAGAACATTGGAAGCGGCCTTAAACCAAGCCAGACCCTTGTATTGTCAACATGAGCTGGCAGCAGCGGCTCTTCAGCGTTTCAGTCGGGTTTTCCCAGCTCTACCTGGAGATGCTGCTGGGGATCGAACCTGGGACCTTCTGCATGCAAAGCAGGGGCTCTGTCACTGAGCAACGGTCCTTCCCACCCAAAATAAAGCAAGATTCTAGTCCTCATGGTTCTGAATAGAGGGATGATTTCAATTGGAATGTAGGAAGCTGCCTTACATGACGTAACACCTTTGGTCCATCTAGCCTGGTACTGTCAACACTGACTGGCAGCATTGGCTCTCCAGGGTTTCAGGCAGGATTCCTTCCTCACCCTACCTGGAGAAGCTGGGGATCAAACCTGGGGCCTTTCTACATGCAAAGCAGGTGCTGCATCACTGAGCTACAGCTCTTCCCCCTAAATGAAGTAAGATTCCAGTCCTCATGGTTCAGAATAAAGGGCTGATTTAAATACGAATATCGAAAACTGCCTTATACTGAGTCAGACCCTGGGTCCATCTAGGCCAGGACTGCCGACAGTGACTGGCAGCAGCAGCTCTCCAGGGTTTCAGGCAGGAATATTTCCAGCCCTACCAGGAGATGATGCCAGGGATCGAACCGGGGGACCACTGGGCCACAGCCCCTCTCCTGTTTAGTTCCTGTTTAGTGTCCCAGGTACGCCCTTCCTTAAGTTGCCGGCGCCGGCCCAAGAATAGCTCTGCTTTCTCCACACGTGCTGCTTTGGCTCTGGGCAGCGTTCACATCTGTGCTTAGCAGCATGCCGTAATAAAAAGCAAAGAAGCCACGAGGGAACAATCTAGGCACACGAACAGCACGTGCGGGGGGAGGGAACGTAACATGTGTGTTCTCTGTTCTCTCCCGCAGGGTCACCTGGCTCCGTACAAAACAGTTTCCGCTCGAGCCGCAACACCTTCCACCATCCTCCGGCTCCCAGCCAGTGCGTTTCAGGATGTCTTCCAGAAGTATCCCGAGACGCTTGTGAGGATGGTGCAGGTGAGGCCGACGTGATTCTCTTGTGGCAGGACAGCCCCCTTTGCTTTCATGGGGCCAAAACATCCTCTTGCGCAAGGCTGGTGCAGAGCGGAAGATGGACGGATAGATCCCCCACCCCACCCCAGGTTAAAGCGTTGCGGGATGTTCTTCCGCACAACCCCTCCCCTGGCTCTCGCGTAGCTCTTGTTCACTTCTGCGGGTGGTTGTCGGGTGGATCACAGCCCATGTTCATTAGTGTCCATTAGGGTCCTTGGATCTTTTCCATCTCTGGTACCTGAGTGCCTTGACCCATCCTGGGCATCCTTGAGGTGCCGTTATGCAATTAGGCTTTGACATCTTGGCTCCTGACTGACTCCCCCTCACACACACATTCTTGTGAACCGTGACATATGTACGGCTGGTTCCTTGGTCACAACTCCTTTCCCTCTGCAGACGGAATGAAAATCTCAGCCATGCTCCGAAAGTCATCCCAGTTCCTCCTTCCTGGAGGAAATGGGAAGCGCTCCGCCTTAGGCGGGCTCCTCTTTCTCTGAGTCCCGGCAACGACTTTGATCTTCTGCCTGCCTTTGACCCTCCTCTCCTTTAGATCATCATGGTGAGGCTCCAAAGGGTGACCTTCCTTGCCCTGCACAATTACCTTGGATTGACCACTGAGCTCTTTAATTCTGTAAGTGAAAGCTGGCTGATCAGCGGAGTGGGAAGGGTTTGGTACCTTGCTAGGCAAATGCCAGCTGGTCCTGGTTTCTGCTTGCGGTCTGGAAGGTTGGGTGAGGCTAGGCTAGAGGGTGGTTGGTTGGCACCCATTCCTCCGAGCAATGCACATTCGAGAGGCGAGGGTGCCATTATTTATTTAGTTATTTAGTTATTATATTTATACCCCGCCTTTTTTCCTGCAAGGAACCCAAGGCGACTTACATAATCCTCCTCCTCTCCATTTTATCCTCACAACAACCCTGTGAGGTAGATTAGGCTGAGAGTCAGTGACTGACCCAAAGTCATCCAGTGAGTTTCATGGCCGAGGGGGACTAGAATCCGGATCTCCTGAGTCCCAGTCCAACACTCTCACCACTACGCCACACATTGCAGGATTTCCAGGGCAGTTTTGAGTAGTGGTGCTTTGGGGTCCGGTAGCTATCTGGCCAGGGATCCGTCCTGGTCTGGATTGTCCCGTGCCCACTGACGTCTCATGTCTTCTTCCCCCGCCAGGGGAACCAGGCCATCCCGCTGGTGTCGATCGCAAGCGTCACCTCGGGTGTAAGTGCTGGCAAAGCAGTGAAGAGGCAGATGTCCATCTGTCAGAGGAGGAGCGGGCGGAGAAACAGGGGTCTGTGCCGGTGACCGGTAAGGGCTGCCTCCGTAGGAATTGCTCTCAAGGACAATCTGAGCAGCATGGAATTGGCTCTGGATAGGAAAAGGCTCCTCGCCATTTGCATACATGCGCTCTGTACGTCAGAGATGTTCAACCTCTTTCAGCCTGTGGGCCAAATTCCATTTCAGAGAAGCTCCCGGGGGCCCGCATTCCAGGAGTGGGCGGGGCTAAAGGCAAAAGGGGAGGAGCCAAAATGCCAACAATACCACCCTATTTTAGCTTAAAGCTCTTCCTGCCAGTAGCTCAGCCTCCAGAGGGGCATCTCAACCTTTTAGAATGGGGGGAAAGCTGCAGAAAAGCTGGGAAACCACCAAACGATTGGCTGTTGCCCAACCCGTAACCTGTGCCTGGCCACCCCCGGAACCCTTTCACCAGTTGACCACTCATTTGTGTTCCTGTTCTCAGGTGCAGACGCGGGGAAATCTCCCGGATCTGAGCATCCTCTCAGGAGGAGCTTTTCTTTGACATCGTCCTCTGGCTATGCCGACACTGCTGGTGAGCAGGATCCCCCGGGGAGAGTGATGGGTGTGGGGAAACTGCGTGCCACTTAAATGCCCTCAAGGCGGCCTCCCAAGCACTTTGTCCTTGAATTTAGAGCAGGGGCGAGCAACCTGTCACGCTCATTTCATGCCGCTCTTGGCCTAAATTTGAAAAGCCCTCTGCATGTGATCTGTTCAGAGCTCTGGCAAGAGTGATGGGAAGGAAGAGGGAGGGAAAGAGAGAGAAAAGGGCCTGGCAGGCAGGGAGGGAGAGAGAAAAGGGGGTGGCAGGGAGGGTGGGAGAGGGAGAAAAATGGGGGCGGGAGGGGGAGAGAGAAGGGATGTCCTGCCCTCTGCTGGCTTTGGCCCTGCTCGCTGCCAACACGCAGCCCACAACCAATTACCCACAAGGGAATGCAGCCCTCGGCAGAAAAAAAGGTTCCCCACTCCTGATTTAGAGGGTGGCCGGAGATGCCAAAGAAGCTCAGGCGGGCGGTGCCTGAAACTCGCCTCGCCCTGTCTCCTGTTTTGCAGGATCCCTGGCTGGGGCTAAACCAGACTTGGACATGGCCTACGAGCGAGCCAGAGGCGCCTCTGCCTCTTCCTCCGCCGAGGTGCTTTCCAGCGCAGCCACGTGCAAGGTAGGCTTCCCGAGACCTGCCGTCTCCTGCCCGCTCCGGTCAACCTGCAGTGGCCGAGTCTGAACCACGTTCCTGAGCAAGCAGTTGTGTCCGCAGGGCTTTTTTCTGGTGGAACTCACCGGAACTGAGTTCCAGCACCTTTTCTTCTATTAATTGCATTACAATTTAATCGCCATCTACTCCCGAGGAAATGTAATCCAAGAGTTCCGGTACCTTTTTCTCCAGAAAAAAAGCACTGTGTGTCCGGCTGAGGATCTGGGTTGTGTCCACACAGCGGAATCTTGTTCTCTCTTTGGGCACTGTATTATATTTATTTCCCTAGAAATGTGTATAGCCTGCTTTTCTTTATATTAAAAAAAAACCCAACCCCAAACAGCTAATGAAATACAGTAAAATGTAGTCCAAACTACTAAATTCAGTTTCGGAAATAAAACCAAGAGCGGGTTAAAACAATTCAGCCTAAAAAAACAGGGAGATGGAACCAAACCCTTAACTTCGCTCTGGCTTCTGCCGTCAAGCCAAGCGACTTCAGGCCTTTGCCAGGCTGCACCCCCTACTTCGCAGGAATAAGGTCGGTTGCCCCTGGGAATGCCAAAGTAGAGGGAAAGAATGTTCTGGCCCCGTCCATTGGCCGAAAGAACAAGAGCAACCCGTTGCTGTTCAAGCAAGAACACCCACAGGGGAAGTTCATCCTGGCCCGAAGTGCATTGAAATGCCGGCTTGAGCTCACCACCTTGTTCCGGCCTGGCAGAACTGATCTCCCCTCCCTCCTCTTCCTTTCCCCTCCACTCCGCTTCCCTTGTGTGCCCTGTCATTTTAGTTTGTCAGCCTGATCGGCAGGGCCAGCCTCTCTCTTTCTCTCTTTTGATTTGAGCCACTTTAGGAGGTGATCATTGTCTGAAAAGCGGGATAAAGAATGCAGCAAATAAAGCAAGGAATGCCCGTCAAAGAAGTCCTCCGTGAAGATCACGGCAAAGTAAAAGAGGCCTTAGCAACTCACCTGAAGCCTAAAAGAGAAGGGTGCCAAGCAGCACTGTCAACTGAACGGGAAATGGAGAAAGGCAGGGCAGCCCAAGCAGGGTTTTGGCTTGGAGAGCTGGGGGATGAAAGTCTGCCTTGGAGCTGGTTCCCCTAGCAGTTCTGGCAGCTCCGGGTTGGGTGCGGGGGACCTGGGTCCCTCCCCAGGAAGCGTAATGGACTGGATTTCTGGCTGCTGCTGCCCCCAGTTACACTTCCCATTGAGGGCCAAGCAACACATAATAGTCATGTGTTTAAACAAATGTGTGTAACCTGGATGCTTTTACTTTGGGGAGAGCCAGTGTGGTGTAGTGGTTAGAGTGTTGGACTGGGACTTGGGAGATCCGGGTTCTAGTCCCTGCTCGGCCATGAAACTCACTGGGTGACTTTGGGCCAGTCACTGACTCTCAGCCTAACCTACCTCACAGGGTTGTTGTGAGGATAAAATGGAGAGGAGGAGGAGGATTATGTAAGCCGACTTGGGTTCCTTGCAGGAAAAAAGGTGGGGTATAAATATAATTAATAAATAAATAAAATCCCCAGGGACAAATAGCTGGGGGGGGGGGGGATTTTCAGTAGAGAACCAGCGTGGGGCTCTGATCCGGACTGGGAGCGCCTTCTGGATCCCAGCTGCGTTTGCTTTCCCCCCCCAAATAAAAGCAGCCTGGTTAAGCACTCTTGCTTAAAAAAAAAAACGTGACCAGTACCGTGTGTAGTTTGGGCATTAGATCAGTGCTTTTTTTGAGCACTCAAAGCATTCAGTATACATCGTCTCAGTCATCCTGGCAAGGATCCCTAAGGTAGATCCGCTTATTACTGCAATAATTCAGAGATGGGGAGTGAAGCAGAGGGAGAGAGGCAGAGAGGCTTGCCTAGAGCCACTAATGAACTGTGGTGAGATCTGAATTGGGGATTTCACGGCTCATGCTTTTAAAGCCTGGGTTTGAGACATCTAGGCCAAATCAAGATTTGGCCATTAGGGCGGAGGCTCCCCATCTAGTCTGCGGAGGCTTGGCTCTCTCCATGGGCCCTGCTCTCTCCATGGGCCCTGCCCCCTGGAGGCTACCAGGAGCTTGGGAAGGAGGCGGGGAGCAGAATCCCTGCCGTTACCTCCATTCACAGATTGGAGGTAACAGAGGGCGTTCCCCTGTGCACCGCTTCCCCTCCTGACTGGGATGCTGAGTGCCATTATTATTTATTTGAAATATTTTTATGCCGCCCCTCAGTCAAAAAGGCTCCCAGAGCAGCTTACATATAATCAATTAAACAAGATAGTCCCTGCCCGTATGCTTACAATCTAAAAAGACACGACACACAAGGAAAAAGGAATGGGGAGGGAAGAAGTGGGGGGGAAATATTAATTAATACTCCTGGCAGGGCTGGTGGAAGGGCCCTGCACTCCCTTTCTTCTCCCTCTGCACAGCCCCCTGGAATGGCTGCTGGTGGTGGCGACAGTTGAGGGAGGAGGAGCCTTCAGGAGGGCGGCCTTTCAGCAGGGCTGGTGGAAGGGCCCTGCACTCCCTCTCATCTCCAAGTGCTTCCCTGGTCAAGGCACAATCTCCACCCAGTGCCTCAGCTGGGGAGGTTTTGCTCTGGCCTGAGCTGGCTTGATCCCCTTTGCTCCTCCAGAGCAGTGAAAGGGCTGGCTTGGTTTTGCCCGCCCTGCATCTTCTCCAGTGGGAGAAGTGGCCTGGCCCACTGACTGTGGGGGGGTAATGGCCCACCCACCGGCATCATTCAGCCCCCGGAAGCTGAGATGCCATCCACCCCACCCCAAACAATCCGCCCTCCCTGCATTGGGGGGTGCCTTTGACTTGCACACCCCCTTCTTTTTTTCTTCGCCTCCTGTTTCACAATAGTTTGCCAGGATGTTCAAACCTGGCCAGCGAACAGTTCCTGCAAACCGGAATTGGAAGCCAGGGCTGGAGGCGAGTTCTGGCACGGAGGCAAAAACTGGCTTGCGGTAACCGCAGCTTGCTCAACTTAAGGCAAACTTGCCAACTCTAATTTAGCATGAAACTGGGAGGGAGCGTACTGGCCTGAGCCATGGGCCCAATGGCCAACTGTGGTTTGGTTGTGGTGTCTGAACGAGGCCTCGGTGGCCACGCAGCAAAATCTGAACCCTTGACGGTCTTATTTATTTATTTATTATATTTATATCCTGCCTTTTTTCCTGCAAGGAACCCAAGGCGGCTTACATAATCCTCCTCCTCCTCTTCTCCATTTTATCCTCACAACAACAACCCTGTGAGGTAGGTTAGGCTGAGAGTCCGTGACTGGCCCAAAGTCACCCAGTGACCTCCATGGCTGAGGGGGGAATAGAACCCGGGTATCCCAAGTCTCAGTCCAACTTTGTGTCCCATCAACAGGGAGAGCTCCTTCCATCCTCCCACAAACAATTTGTTCAAAAAGACCTCTACCTTCTCCTGCCATTTCTTGTTGAGCGGTAGAATTTCTTCCATGCTGGGCTGGCTCCTCCTCCTCCATACTGTTTGGAAATTTTAATTTACCCCATCCTGAGCACTCGGGGTGGGTAATCTCACTAGAAAAACAATAACGATGAAATGCCCATTGAGTTACTCCATACGTCGGCACCGGCTGTTAGGAGCGCGCCTCTGCACGGCCTTAGCAACGCTTTGCGGAAAATAGGCACTGCTTGTCTCTCTGGGGGCATAGGCTGGATGAAAGATTTAATTCAATTATCTCCATTCTTGTCTCACCCATGGAGCAGCTTTTGTTTCTGTCCCTTTGATGAGTGTTTCAGATGTTTGTTTTGTTTTAAGCACGTCTTCTGTTCCGGCATTCCAGCTGTGGTCTTCGTCCAGCAGTGCTAGGGCAGGTTTCGGCAACTGGCGGCCCGGGGGCTGAATCCGGCCCCTTGAAAGGATGCCTTGCGGACTCCCAGCTGCCTCCGGTGCCTGCCCGCAGCTCACTCGCTGCTTTTGTCATGAGTGGTGGGGCTGTGGATGAGTCAGGGGGCCGAGAGGGAGCAAGGAGTGTGAAATTAGAGCGCACTTCAGAGTCCGCTGTGGGGCCAAGCCGATGGTACCAGCTAGTCAGAGATGTGTATGCGGTAGAGCAGGGCTCTCCAACCTTGGGTGCCCAGATGTTGCTGGACTACAGCTCCCAGAATCCCTTGCCATTAGACATGCGGGCTGGGTATGCTGGGAGCTGTAGGACAGCAACACCTGGGGACCCAAGGTTGGAGAGCCCTGCTGTAGAGCACGGGTGAATAACTTGTGACCCTCCCAGATCTTTCAGTCTACAACTCCCATCAGCCCTCACCATTGGCTGTTCTGGCTAGGGCTGCTGGGAGCTGTAGGCCCAAACATCTGGAGGGCCACAAGGTGCCCACTCCTGCTGTAGATCTGCCCCTTTGTAAGCAGGTGGTGGAAGGATGGATCTGGCCTGCCACTCCTCATGCCAAGCGTCTTGTAGCGAGACCTAGTTGCCAGCCAAAGTTCTGAGCATCCAGGAGACCAAGGTGGTGCCCGCAGTGTTCCTAGTTCTGCTTGTCTTGTGTATGTTAAAATCTCACTCAGCTCTGGGCAGGTGAGAAGGCAGAGCAGAGAAATGTGTGTTTGTCAGGTTGGAAGCTCAACGCATCATGAAAAATAACCCTTCCTTTCTCCCTCTTCCAAGTCCATCCTGAAGAAGACCGTAACGGTGACGGAAACACCCCTGGCCGTCTTCCATTACACGCAGGACAACCTCCCGGTGCAGGATCCCAGTGCCAGCAAGCAGGTCGACGCCATCCTGGAAGCTGCCAAGAAGGACCTTTTAACCTTGATGAAGCTGGATGTGAGTGAGCAGGAAGGCTGGGCTGGATATGCAGGTGAAAGCCGAGCCTGCGATTCACGGACTGCCTGCCCCCATGCCCAGGAAAAAGCTTTGGAGCCCTTTTTTTCATACCTTACCGAAAGGCAGGCTGGATGTTGCCCCTGAAGCTTTTTTTTTTTTTTTTTAAATCGGACCTCAGCAGGGCATACCACCAATGGTAATGTGAGTTTCATCAAAGTGACTCGGCTCAGATAACACAATAACAATGTTGAACCGTGGGTTATTGTGTTGTCCAAACCCAGCCGAGATAACAAATTGTGGTGAGCAATCCACGGTTCACAACCCAAGAACAAACCATGGGTTCTCTTCATGGGTTTGTCCTGGTTAACAAGCCTTGGCTTGCTGACGCAGCTGGGTTCAGACAACACAATAACCCACTTTTTAGCAACAACCAACATTCGACCCTTGAATGTGAGTTATCGTGTTGTCTGAACCCAGTCAGTGTGCGCGCATGTAGGGAGATGATAGCAAAGTGTAAAACAGGCTTCCTCAACCTGGCCATGCTGGCTGGGGATGTTGGGGGTTGTTGTCCAACACATATGGAAGGCCCCAGGTTGGGGAAGCCTGGTGTAAGAAATAGATTTTTGCCACACTTCTGTGTGCCACGAGTAGGCCCTGTAATGGAATGCTGCAGTGTGGAACGCCCGTGGAGAGGGCTTCAGCCAGCCACGGCCTCTTCTAGCGTACTCCATTTGGTTCCACCTCCCCTCTGGTTTTCCATCCGCCCCCAAGTCAGTCCTTCGGTCTGCCTTCCATGCCCTACTGGGCCAGCCCAGTGCGCATGACGCTCTCTTGGGTTATTTTTATTTTATTTATTTATTTGCAGCATTTGTGCCCCACTGTTCAGCCAAAAAAGGTTCCCAGAGTAACTTACAAACTTTTTTTGTACTTTTGCAAAACGGAGTTTCCCCACCAAGCCTGCTGATAACGTCCCTTATGGTATGTGGATTGTGCCGTTTTGGCTACGTAAGGATCTTGAAGAGTGAGTTTGCTCTGTGTATACAAGATGCCTTTTCTACGCGTGAGTGGATGTGCTCCGTAACTCCGAAGCCCATGTAGCTAGACGAGGGGTGTTGAACATCAGGCCCGCGGCCAAATTCTGGCCTGTCTGGGGTCCCAGTCTGTCCCTCTGGGGTTTCCCAGAAGGCCTCTCCCTCTGAACCCTTCTCCTTGCCACTATATATATATATATATATATATAGGAAGAATACAAATGGATTATTTTAACCCAGATCCGCACATCACGCAGGAAGCAGCCAGGCTGGGAACCGGGGACTTACCGACCTGCACACTGCTTTCTGAGAAACTCCGCTAATGTGTAATGTAGACACACTTCATTTGAGTGGTGTGTGTGTCTTATGTGCTTCCTTGCCCTGCTTAGGACCCCTGCCTTTTGAATGGGAAAGTGACGTTGCATCAGGTTACCGCTGGGACGGTGGTGTCAAGGCAAGGCGACCAGGTGAGCGGGCTTCCCTTCTGTGTGGGTCAAGGGGGTGGTGGAGGCTGTAGGGAGCTTAGCCTTCTCCCACCTTGGGTATGCTCGAGTTGCTCCGATACAGACATACAGAGCTGCAGTGCATTGTACTGTGTCAGACCATCGGTCCGTTGAGCCTGGTGTGTCTGTTCTGGCTGGCAAAAGATCTCCAGCGTCTGGGATGCAGAACTTCTTTCAGCCCGAGGGCCAAATTCAGTTTCGGAGGAGCTCTCGGGGGCCGCATTCTAGTGGTGGGTGGGTGCTGCAGGCGAAAGGGGAAGGGCCAAAATACCCACACAAAAACAAACAGTATATTTTAGCTCAAACCTCTTACTGCCAGTAACTAAGCCCTAGGAGAGGAATTTCAGCCTTTTAGAAGGGGGGGGGAACCACCAAACAATTGGTGATTGGAGGTGGGGGTGGGGCTATCTGGGACACGCAGCTGGGCTAGACTTGGCCTATGTTCTGGAGGTTCAGCACCCCTGGAATAGAGAACTAGGCAGTACATACTGGACTCCGCCTCCCCCCTTGCAGGACGTCAACATCCGGTTTGTGATCTCGGGGATGCTACATGTCTATCAGCGGAAGATCGACTCGGAGGAGGAGACCTGCCTCTTCATCACCCACCCTGGGGAGATGGTGGGGCAGCTGGCCGCCCTCACGGGGGAGCCCCTCATCTTCACCCTCAAGGCCAATCGGGACTGCACCTTCCTGGCCATCTCCAAGTCACACTTCTACGAGTGAGCCCCCGCCTTCCTTTTGTTCCTCCTTCGCGGGGAGGGTGGGCTGTCTGGGTGTTGGGGGGCCTTGCTTCTGCTGCAGGGGTGCAGAACGTCTTTCAGCCCGAGGGCTGCATTCCATTTTGGAGAAGCTTTGAGGGCCTGCGTTCCAGTGGTGGGCAGGGATGGAGGTAAAAGGGGTGAGGCCAAAATACCAGCACAGAGGAGACCATTAAACGGTTGGAGGAAAGGGAGTGCGGCCAGCTGCAGAACCACAAAAGGGCCTAAAGTTTTGGCCCCCGGGCCTAAAGTTCTGCACCCCTGTTCTACTGAAATAACAGTGACAAAGGGGGGTTGTTCATACTCCTCTGCCCCCCCCCCCCCCCATGCTTTAGTTCCATGCTTAGGTTCAGGGCTTATTTGATCTATGACTTTTAGTCCATCGTATTCCCAAAGGCTCAGGCAGATAATATTTGGAGACTTTTCAGCAATATGCCTAATGTGAAAAAACAAAAGCCTTTAAAAGGAATCCTTCCTCTTCATCCCAACCACAAAATAAGTTTTGTGGGGAGGGGGAGGTCCTTCCAGCTGTGTCTGTGTGGTTAACTTTTAAAACAAGAACACACCTTTGGAAAGAAAGAATCCCAGATGAGGCGAGCAGTCATTGAGCACCCTGTGTTCTCTGTGTGCCCTCACCATACAGGTGTGGCCCTAAAGGTGTTGGGACAGTAGAGTTGCTCTCCAAGGAGGCTGGATCCCAGTGCACTCTAGTCTTTGTGAACAAGCAGAGGCCTCTTAATGTTGGAAACAAAGGTTTAAACTTCTCGCACCATTCCTCATCTGCTTTTCCCCGTGTCTGCAATGCAAATGAGCTATGTTTGCATATATTTATTTTGTCATTCTGCTAGCCATGTGGGTGGGGGGCATGGCGTTAATGCAGGACATTGTTATCCTGACTACTGGGGATCATGCTCACTCATGTGCCCCCCCCCCCAGCACTTCTGAGATCACAGAAGATATTGCCCTGTCGTCTTGGTTTTAAGGACTGGAACCTTGCTTTTAAAAAAAGAGGAAAGAAAAAAGAGCGATTCTCATGGTGCTCAAATTTATATTCTGTGCCTGTTTCTGTATATGAATGGAATGATTGCAGAATGCTTCATAGCTCTGGATAGAGCCATGCTTGACTTCCCTGTTGTCTAGCTAGTTAGAGATAAGCTAGGCTTCCCTGTTGTCTAGCTGGTCAGAGGTATGCTAGGTTTCCCTGTTGTCCAGCCAGTTAGAGGTATGCTAGGCTTCCCTGTCATCTAGCTAAAGCTTATGATGCCTTTCCATCCGCCTCACGTGCTTGAACGAGGCCTCTTCCCTTTCCTGAGAAGTTTTACCCCTTCCTGTCTTTCCCCTGTTGAGCTGAAGCCACAGAGGCTCACCGCTGAGCGGGGGTGGGCAGGAAGGGAAGCAGTTGAGCAAGGCCAGCAATTGTCTCTCGCCCAGCTGTAGGGCCAACAAAGGCAGCAGCTTGGCAGCAGTGCCACGGCATAGCCCACCTCCTGACAGGCACACTGCGGCTGGCGTGCCTCTGCCGTGGGATTTAAGTATGGGGCAGATGCCGGCTAATTACACAGTTTCCCAGAGCCCGCAGCTGTGGCGGGCTAAGTGCCGGGTACCTGTGATGTAGCATCGGGTGGGGACTTTTGAATTCAGCATCTAATTAAGCCATCACTGGGCGGGTGGAACGCGAGGGAAGACAGTGCGAAGCCTTGTGATGCGTGACTGGTTGCATAGCGGCTCGCTGCAAGGGGGGGGGGAGGCTTGGCTCGTGCTTTCCCCAGAAGCTGACCTATTGGCCAGTGCCAGCTCCAGGTTCCGGAGGGCCCTTGGGCAAGACGCCCTCCGTGGGCCCCCTCCCTCAGTGAGTCTTCCTTCTCGCCACCAGGGTCACCAGCAATTGCTCCTCATCTCCTTTCTGCTCACTGCTCTCCCACTTGCTTGCTTGGCAGGCAGAGGGCCAGGGAGCAAGCCGGCCGCGGCATCTCCTGCTCCTCCTCCTCCTCACCACCAACGTTGTCTGGGCCAGAGCGAGAGGCGGGAGAACAAGCTGGTTGCCATGATGGGAGAGGAGGAGCAAGTCCAGGGGGCTCTGTTCAGGCGCCGAATCCTGCCGAGAAGCAATGGGGTAAACAAAGCACGTGTTTCATTCAACCAAAATAAATGGTTCTAACATTTTGGACCACATATAGGTCCTCCTGCAGGGAAAACTCTGGAGCACTATTCAAAATGTGTAGACTTTAAACATGTCCCTTTAAACCTACATGAGCGTAAACTGGAAATGGGGGTGGATTTGGTAATAACACGAGCCCTCTGCACATCACACCATTTCTACACGTAAAGGCAGGTCAGCCGTAGGAAGAAGCGCTTTGCACATGTAAAAGTGTGGCTGCCCTTCCTGTTTGGGGATTGCTGCCGGTTCACGGGCCGGGCACACCTGTGCAGGCTCCTGGCCCGTCGGCATGTGTAAAATATTTAATCCCTACGCAAAATCATCTTCCATGTTGGAATTCACGAAATGTGTGCGGTGCTCGGATTATGGGGAGGGGAGCAAAGGGACACTGCCCCCCTCTACCTTTTGCGATAAATGCCTCTGCGACTGTTTTTTTTTTTTTTAAGGTGGGGAGGAGTCTTATTACAGCCCCCCCCTTCCCCTTATAAACTGAGGACTAGAATGTATGATGCAGTCTTATAGCTGGTAGCCACAAATCCAGTTCAGTGCTGTGTTAAGCTTGTTAATTTCAAGGGGGGCTTAGATGGCAGCTTGCCCCAACCGGGTGCCCTCTGGATGTGTTGCACTACAATTCCCATAGTCCCCAGCCAGCAGAGCTGGCTGGGGACTATGGAAGTTGTAGTCCAACATGTCCAGAGGCGGCTTGGTTGGGGCAAGCTGTTAGGTGACTTTTAACTCCCGTGGTGGATTGTGGGAACTGCTTCTTTTAGAGCTGTTGGAACATTTCAGTCCTGTTTTCAAGTGTGTGTGTGTGGTACAAGTTTTTGCAGTCTTGTAAGCTGCGAATGCTCCTGCTTTTTCTACGAATTTAAATAGTTTGTAATACAATGCAAATGGGAACAAGCACACTTAAAGAATTCAACCTCAAGTATTTGAAAGGTAACATGTTGGCTGGCTTCTCGTTCCACTGTGTTTGTATACTCTCTTTTTTAAAGCCTATCTTGCATTTCAGTGTTCTGCTATTGCCTAAGCTGCCTCAAGGGCCCCTTCGAGTGGAGGAGCAGAGTAAAAATGTGGAAAGAAAGAAAAGAAAAAGCCCTGCCCCTTCTGAAAAGAGTCGATACTCATTTAAATTAGGGCCATTGTATTTGTGGGCGGGGGTGGTGGTGGTTGTGAACCACTTTGAGCACAATGTGTTATGGAAAAGACAGTATGCCACTATAAGAACATAAGAAGAGCCCTGCTGGATTAGACCAAGGGTCCATCCAGTCCAGCATTCTGTTCACACAGGGGCCAACCAGCTGCCCATAGGAAACCCACAAGCAGGGCATGAGTGCAACAGCATCCTCCCACCCATGTTCCCCAGCAACTGGAGCACATAGGCATCCTGCCTCTGATCTTGGAGGTAGCATAGAGCCATCAGGACTAGTAGCCATTCATAGCCTTCTCCTCCTTGAATCTGTCCAATCCCCTTTTAAAGCTATACAAATTGGTGGCCTTCACTACATCTTGTGGTAGTGAGTTCCACAGTTTAACTCTGTGCTGTGTGAAGAAGGACTTCACTATATTGAGAGTGACAATGACCATGGTACGTGCTTGGCATCTGGGCCATCAAGCAAATAGCAGCCACGTTTGCTCTTGACTAACTTTGCGGGAGGTGGGTATTTTGGGGAGTGGGGGAATCTTTATCCGGTCCTGATATTTTATTGTTAATTGTTCTTAGCTGTCTTTTTTTGTATGTTAAAGGTTTTAGATTATGTTTTACCCTGCTGTATTTTAGGCTCTTAATTTTTGTGAACTGCTCAGAGAGCTTTGGCTATTGGACAGTATAGAAATGTGTGTATATAGGTGGATAGATGGATGGAAAAAAACAACTTCCCAGAAGCCCAAGCAAAAGGGCTTTGGACTGAGTCGCTGGGCTGTCAGGCCACCCGATGCAAATTGTGCCGTTGCTGTGCGCTCATAACCG
Organism: Shinisaurus crocodilurus; assembly: GCA_021292165.1. NCBI lineage: Eukaryota > Metazoa > Chordata > Lepidosauria > Squamata > Shinisauridae > Shinisaurus > Shinisaurus crocodilurus. The sequence continues at coordinate 44,458 of JAHFWL010001471.1, forward strand.
CGACCCCTTTCCTGAAGCTTACAGGGCTTTAAAGGCATTTCATCCTCTTAGAATGGGGGTGGGGTGTTCCTGCACAAAAGCCAGGAGACCTCCAAATGATGGGTGGGGTCTGGGGAAGGGGCGTGGCTATTTGGGAAACCCCGGAGGGCGGAGTTTGCCCCCCCCCCCCCCCCGGCAGGGCTGAGGTCCTGCATCCCCCTACCCTTGACACTCCTCCTAACGGCTAGGCCTTGCCTTCCAGGATCATGCGGGAGCAGCCGACGGTCGTCCTGGGAGTGGCTCACTTGGTTGTGAAGCGCATGTCGTCCTTCGTGAGGCAAATCGACTTTGCTCTGGACTGGATGGAGGTGGAAGCAGGGCGAGCAGTTTACAGGTAAGGCTGCACACAGAACGGACCGCGAGGCCAGCTGCTGTTAGCCACGGCTCCTGCTTGCGAAACTCAGGTTTCCAGGGGCAGGGGTACTTGACCTGTAAGGGGAGGCGCGGGGTTCCTAAGGGCCGAACTCTCCTGTGCAGAGAAATGGTGTGATACAGAATTCCTTAGACCAGGAGGTGGGCAACCTTGGTGGGCTGGGGAGGGGCTGCACTGGCTGCACTCCTCTGCTGCCAAAGGTGGCTGCGCCGCTGAATCCTCAGCGATTCTCCTGTGAAACAGGGTGCACGGAGAGCGCATGCCTTGTCTCCTGCCACAGTGGTGCGCCCCCTCCCGCCAAGCAGCTTGGAATTGCTGGGAATCTGGCAGTCCGGCTGCACCGGACCCACCAGGGGGTGCAAAAAGCTCCATAGGGACTGCATGTTGCCCCCTGCCCACCTTAGACCCGGGGTGAGCATAAGAACAGAAGAGCCCTGCTGGGTCAGACCAAGGGTCCAGCTAGTCCAGCATTCTGTTCACATGGTGGCCGACCAGCTGCCTACAGGAAACCCATAAGCAGGACATGAGTGCAACAGCAGCCCCCCCCCATGTTCCCCAGCACTGGTGTAAACAGGCACACTGCCTCAGATACCGGAGGTAGCATAGAACCATCAGGACTAGTAGCCATCGATATCCTTATCCTCCATGAATTTTTCCGATTTGCCAGATGTTTTGGGTGTCAACTCCCAGCATTCCTGGCCATTGGCCAGGCTGGTGGGGGCTTCTGGGAGTTGAAGTCCAAAACATCTGGAAATCCGCTTTCTGCCCACTCCTGCCTTAGGCAGTGCTGCTTTGGCCTTCTTCAATGCTCACCCGCGTTAAAAACCCTATAATCAAACACACGATGGATATGGATACATGCGTTAGCTGTTTGATTTTGTTGGTTATTGTGACTTGACTTTGCCATCCTTGTTTTTTTCTTTCTTTCAATGCAAAAATTGCAATGAAATATCAATGTGGGTGGAAAGGTATATATATATTTTTGGATGGGTGAAGTTTTAGCTGGGTCTTCTCCTTGACGTGCAAGTTCTCTACAAACAGGGAGTTTGAATATTCCTGTGCTTAAAAAATAAAGAAAATGAAAAAGTGACACACATGTGCATCTAAAGTGGTACAATCCCTGGAGGTCAGCACCACGAGGCATCTCTGGCCCAATGAACAGAGAGATTGTGCCGGCTGGGGATGATGGGCCAACGAAAGCTGACCTAGACTAACCTGAATCCTCCAGAAAGCCACCCCAGGAGGGAAACTGTGTGTTCCTTACTCACGTTTATGGCATGTGGAGGGAACCCCCTTCCTTCTCTTAACCAGGCTGTTCTTTGCAGGCAGGGGGACAACTCAGACTGCACCTACATTGTGCTGAACGGGCGGCTCCGCTCCGTCATCAGGATGGATGACGGCAAAAAGCAGCTGACGGGAGAGTACGGCCGCGGGGACCTGATTGGCGTGGTAAGAAGGTGGTGGTTAAGAACATAAGACGAGCCCTGCTGGATCAGACCCAGGGTCCATCTCACCCAGCATTCTGTTCACACAGTGGCCAACCAGTTGCCCACGGGAAAGCCACAGGCAGGACACGAGTGCAACAGCACCTTCCTGCCCATGTTCCCCAGCAACTGGTGTACATAGGCATCCTGCCTCTGATGCTGGAGATAGCATATAGCCATCAGGACTAGTAACCTTTGTTGGCCTTCTCCTCATCCATGAATTTGTCCAGTCCCCTTTTAAAGCTGTCCAAGTTGGTGGCCATCTTGTGGTAGCAAATTCCCTGGTTTAACTCTGCACTGTGCAGGGCTGGCATCAAGGGTAGGCATGGTTGGGCATCTGCCAAGGGCCCACACCTTAGCAGGGGCCCACGGACAAAACCCCACTGGAGTTGCTCCTAAAAATATAAGAAGAGCCCTGCTGGATCAGACCAAGGGTCCATCTAGTCCATCATTCTGTTCACACAGTGGCCGACCAGCTGCCCATGGGAAACCCACAAGCAGGGCATGTGTGCAACAGCACCTTCCTGCCCATGCTCCCTGGCAACTGGTGTACACAGGCACACTGCCTCTGATTCCAGAGGTAGCATAGAGCCAATCAGGACGAGCAGCCAATCAGGTTGTGCAGGTTGTGCTCTGTGGCTGGTGGGTTCAGTTGGGGCAGGCCTGAGCCGAAGCATAATGCATTAGGATAGAGGGGGCCCTTTGACCAACCCCGTTTTCTGAGATGTTGATGCAGCTGGGGGCTCTGGAGGCAGGTAAAGAGGGACTTTGGATCCCTTGGTGTCACCCAGCACCCCCACCCTACCTACGCATCTTTCCTTTTTCCTCTTAATTTTAAAAAAACAGCTTTCTAGCCCTTCAGGCTCTAAAGATCGGTTCAGAAACACACAAGCAGTTCCTGGAGTAAAATCTCAAGTGCCTGGGAGGGGGCTGAGCTGCATTTCCCAGGGGTCTTGGAGCAGGGAGGGCGTTGGTGCCTTGGCGTGGACTCCTTTGCTCTTTAATTCCCAAACTGTGCGTCATGAGAAATAAGTTCTTCAAGGCACCGGTGAACACAGAGTTCCTAACATCAGAGGCGGCTACTCCCTGTGTGATTCGCTGCCTTCAATTTTCCACTCAGTTTTGGCTGGGGGGTGGTTAATCCTTTGTTGGGCACAATTTGGTTGTTTGGTCGCTTCTGACGCAGCAGCATAATCTCCCCTCAGGGGAGGTTGCTTACCACACTCTGCATGAATTACTGTTCTGGCCTTGGTGGGTAATTCTACATCAAGCACGATTGGATCATTCAAACATTCCCAGGGCAAAGGCAGAGTGACCTGCCCTCAGAGGAGGCTGCTCGTTGTATCTCTGCATGATTTGCTTTTCTGGGCTTCTCTTCTTTCAGTCGGGAGGCATGCCCAGAAAGTGACATAGAGAAGCTCAGGGGCTGAGCCTTTGTGAAAGCGGGTAATATACCTACTTTTCTGCATTCTAAAACTGAATCTCTTTGGGTTGTAAAAAGGAAATGTCTCCTTTTAAAAATTATTTTTGGTAAAAACATTTTGTTACTTTTATGATGTTAAAAACATACCTCTTATCGACAGCCTTCTCAAGTACATTGCAGGCTTCTACAAACACATAACAATTTATATCATTTGACTTTTGGAATTACACGTTTAAGACTCATCGATTCCGACAATCCATGCTTTACCTTAATAACTCCTTGAAAAATAACAATTCTCCAGTGTGACATTCTGCTTATAATATCTGTTTCAACAAGAGATTTACAGTTTTCATAAATATATGCTGTTTTTTTAAATTAAGGAACAAAACAAAACCCTTTCCTCTACTGATGGGAGCAACATAAGTTATGCCAAATAAGCAAATTTTGTCATTAGCTGGTCAAGTTGAAACGGGTTGTCGAATTCAGTGTTTCCTTACTGCAGAATCTTGGGGTATAACGTGTGTGTCAAATAATTATTTTAGTACTTGTGTCCCTGGCCAATTTGTGATCTCTTCTTAAGTAAACTCTGCAGCCAAACAAAAAGGTTTCAAAGGCACTTCCAGAGCAGCCCAGGAGCCCGTGATATATTGCCACGAAGATGAAATTAAATTAGCAAATGCCGTATCGAGCCAGTTTGCGAGGCGTTGAATTCCATTTTACGCTCCAAGAGGTAGGGATATTATAGCCTGCTTGCTCTAAACATTCTGGTTAATTCAGCTCATAAATATTAGCCAGGTGGGAGGCCAAGACCAGCAGCCATTCATATTTGTTGGCTGGGATCCAAAGATCCTGGCAGAGCTTGTGTTCCTCAAACAGCAGTCACTCTTCCCCGCCACCCAGGTCACGTGGCAAACTGCTTTTGAAACTGATGGGGGTTTATTTTATTTTACTTATAGCCCACCTTCCTGCCCAAAAAAGGCATTCTAAGCGGGTAACAATAAAATCCATACTAAAAACAGGATCTTAATTTAAATATCACATAGAAACAAATAGATTAAAAAACGCACAATTAAAAACGCCACGGTGAAAGCACCCAACACATTTATTTATTTATTATTTATTCGTTTATTTATTTATTTATTATATTTATACCCCGCCTTTTTTCCTGAAAGGAACCCAAGGCAGCTTACATAATCCTCCTCCCCTCTCTCCATTTTATCCTCACAACAACAATGAGGTAGTGCATTAAAACCCCACTTCAACAACAGACCGGTTTACATGCCAAAGGCCTGCCTGAATGAGAACGTCTTCGCCCTGCCGGTTGAAGGACAACAGAGAGGGGCCCAACTGAGCCTCCTTCAGCAGGAAGCGACAGAGCCTGGGAGCGGCCACCAAGAAGGCCCTGTCTCACGCCCCCCACTGAATGTGCCTCCGATGGCAGTGGGACTGAGAGAAGGGCCTCCCCTGAGGATCTTACATCCCGGGCAGGCTCGTATGGGAGAAGACTTTCAGAGGCAAGATTGAGATGTCACAATGTGGGACTGTTGTTTAAATGGATAAAAGCACAATCCTATGCATGTTTAGATAGAAAAATGTCCTACAATTCCCAGCATGCCCCAGCCAGCCATGCTGGCTGGGGCATGCTGGGAGTTGTAGGACTTTTTTCTGTCTAACCATGCATAAGATTGTGCCCTAAAAGTTGCAAACTAAACGGGCGTATCCAAGGTTTGGCCACCACTGTAGTGACTCTTTGGATCCTGGTAGGAGAAGGGTTTTGTACTGGTTCATCTCGGAACATAGGAAGCCACCTTATCCTGAGTCAGTCCCTTGGTCCATCTAGCCCAGTGTTGTCGACACTGACCGGCAGCAGCGGCTCTCCAGGGTTTCAGGCAGGAGTTTTTCCTCGACCTATCTGGAGATGCCGGGGTTCTACATGGAGATGCTGCATGCAAAGCAGGGGCTCTACCACTCAGCTATGGCCCTTCCCTTAAAAAGTGAAGTAAGATTCCAGTCCTTATGGTTTTGATAAAGGACTGATATAAATAACATGGGAAGTTGCCTTCCTTCTGTCTAAACTTGCATAAGATTGTGCCTTTAGGTAACGTAAATAAACTGGTATATTGCCAAAACCGCAATACAGGTCAGGGGTGTTGGACATCAGCACCCGGAGGCCCAAATCTGGCCTTCTGAGATCTCCCAATTTGCCACTGCCGCTTTCCCCCGACCACCAATCGTCTGGTGATTTTCCTGGGTTTTGCACCTTTCTCCCCCACCCGCCCTCACCCAGTTCTAAAAGATTGAAATGCCTGCCCTAGTGGTGGCCCGGGTGTTTTTTGTGGGGTCTTTGTGGCCCCACCCCATTTTGCCTCCAGCCCTGCCCCCCACTGGAACAGCTCCAAAATTGAATTTGCCCCTCAGGCTGAAAGAAGTTCCCACCTTGATTTAAACCTTCTGAGTTTGCTGTCTTCCTTGGTTTGTTTTCATATTGCCGGTAGGCCATGATCCATCCTCCTTTGTCCTTCATCCTGTTGTCTCTTTTAAAAGGGACGCCAGCCTTACTGGGGTGGCGTTTTGCCTTGAGCGCTTGAGCTCGCCCTTGTACCTTTTTCACCGGATGTGGGGCCGAGGTTCGCAAAGGGGTCCCTCCCATCTTGCACCCATCCCCGCCCCACCAAGCTGTCGCTGCTCCCGTTCCAACGGGGCAGAGGAGACGGGATCTCTTGCGGGTGCCGGTCCTAGCCTGGGACTCCTCCAGCTTTGATTTAATCCACTCCAGGAGCCGGTACCCCAGCAGAGCTCTCTCTACCGCCAGGTTTAATGCGAAGAGTCTTGGCTGCCTTGGGGTTTGCAGTACAAAAGCTGGCTGTCTGTGGATAGAGCCGGCAGCCTGAGAGCTTTCCAAAGAGACGTGCTGTACTCTCTGCAACCTTTAGCGTTGCAACCCCGTTGGCTGCTCCCTCCTTCACCCCCCCCAATCTTGGCTCTTCGCTTCCATTAGCCAGGTGGATTTGTTCCATGGGGTGCGGCATGTATCACTCGAGAGCTTTATTTTTTTGAAGTGACTATATACCGCTGCCTGTCTCTTGTGGTCGTAAACGTCTCAGACTAAAAGGAAAAGGCGGGGGGGGGGGGGGGGAGAAGCATAAATCAGTGAAACACGGTTCTCGATTTTCATTCACTTATCCATTTGTCACATTTCTATGCTGCCCAGTAACCAAAGCTCTTTAGGTGGTTCACAGCTTAATAAAACATCTGAAAACTTTAACATTCAAAAATTTAAAAGAGTTTAAAAACAAGTTAAAAACAATTGAAAATAAAACTACCCGGAGCTGATAAAAAACAACAACAACCAAAACTAAAACGCCCCATCATATGTTGTCAAATGCTTGGGTGGGTTGGAAAGACTGAACTTGGCACCAAAAAGATAACAATGTTGGTGCCAGGCGGGCCTCAGTGGGGAATTCATTCCACAATTGGGGGGCCACCACCGAGAAGGCCCCTCTCCCTTGTTGCTGCCTTCTGAGCCTCCCTCGGGGGAGGCACCTGGAGGAGGGCCTTAGATGATGAACGTAGTGTACGGGTACGTTCATACCAGGAGAGGCGCTCTGTCAGGTATTGCAGTCCCGAGCTGTGTAAGGCTTTATATGTCAAGACAAGCACCTTAAAAAAAAAAATCATTTCAAATTAAAGGCTAGAGACCTATTTATCATTGTGTATTTTTGCAGGGGTTTAACCTTTGCGAACCGCCCAGAGAGCTTTGGCTGTTGGGCGGCATGGAAACCTAGTAAGCAAATAAATACAATTTAAAAATAAAAGCAAGGCTGCGAAGAAATGGGTGCCAGTGGGTGGGCAATTTGGGTGCAGAGTATTATCACTACATCTCTTGGCAGTGAATTCCTAATTAGGCAACTTGACTTGCTAATATCCTGATTAGCAAGCTAGCTAAAAGTGGGCTGGATGAAACAACTATCAGGTGGATCCACAATTGGCTACAGAATCGGACTCAAAGAGTGCTTATCAATGGTACCTTCTCAAAACTGGGGAGAGGTAATGAGTGGGGTACCACAGGGCTCGGTCCTGGGCCCAGTGCTCTTCAACATTTTTATTAATGACTTGAATGAGGAGGTGCAGGGAATGCTTATCAGATTTGCAGATGACACAAAGTTGGATGGAACAGCTAATACTCTGGAAGACAGAAACAAAATTCAAAGCGATCTCGATAGGCTGGAGTGCTGGGCCGAAAACAACAGAATGAAATTTAATAGGGATAAATGCCAAGTGCTGCACCTAGGGAGAGGAAACCAAATGCAGCGTTACAGAATGGGGGACACTTGGCTCAACAATACTACAAGGGAGAAGGATCTTGGAATTGTTGTAGATCACAAACTGAATATGAGCCAGCAATGCGATGTGGCTGCAGAGAAGGCAAATGCTATTTTGGGCTGCATTAATAGAAGTATAGCTTCTAAATCGCGGGAAGTGATAATTCCCCTTTACTCAGCACTGGTTAGGCCTCATCTTGAGTACTGCGTCCAGTTCTGGGCACCACACTTTCAGAAGGACATAGACAAACTGGAGAGGGTTCAGAGGAGGGCAACAAGGATGATAAAGGGACTGGAAACAAGGCCCTATGAGGAGAGACTGAAAGAACTGGGCATGTTTAGCCTTCAGAAGAGGAGACTGAGGGGAGATATGATCGCACTCTTCCAGTACTTGAAGGGATGTCACACAGAGGAGGGCCAGGATCTCTTCTCGATCATCCCAGTTTGCAGGACACGGAATAATGGGCTCAAGTGACAGGAACCCAGATTCCACCTGAACATCAGGAAAAATTTCCTGACTGTCAGAGCAATAAGACAATGGAATCAACTACCTAGGGAGGTGGTGGGCTCTCCCAGTCTGGAGGCATTCAAGGTGCGGCTGGACGGCCATCTGTCAGGGATGCTTTGACCTGGATTCCTGCATTGAGCAGGAGGTTGGACTCAATGGCCTTGCAGGCCCCTTCCAACTCTATGATTCTATTACTTGGGCGGAAGAAACTGCCCCTCTTGGTCCAGCAAGCAGAAGGACAGTGCTGAAAAGTTGGTGCGCACAATCCAGCTATTCTCTCCCCCTTCCCCTACTCTCTTCTTCACCTCCTCCCCTCATGCTGTACTCATCTTTTGATCGGCTTTCCTCCGAAACGGGGGACGAGAGTCGGTACAGTGCACTGAACGTGCCTCTCTCCCTCTCCTGCATCCGGGGAGGCCTGCCGAGACAAAGTTTTTGACCCCCCTTGGGAGTGGGGGGGGGAAGGGTCTCCCTCTTTCAGCAAAATCTCGGATTTCTGATCTGTGGGTGTCTCTGCGTGTGTCCGTGTAAGGATAATGTAGCCTTCCATTCTCCGGCTCCGCTCGCAGCACGGGAAACAGACCCAAATGGCAAGTGACGTCGGTTCTCTTGCCAGACTCCCATTAGTTGCTAAGCACTGGGCCGGCTTGAGTGCTCTGTCTCCGCTTCACCTGGGCTGCTGGCGTTCTGTCGTGGTGCGGCCACACCGGGAACCAGGCTGCGTTCCTGAGTGGGGAAATGTCAGCGCCTCCCTCTGGGCAGCGGGTGATTGTCGCTTCACTCAGCATGCGGTCCCATTAAGTGGCATGTCTCCCGTTTCCCCATTCGAAAGCAATGGACGGCCACTGAGAGCTACAGGTTTTCAAAGGCTGGGAGTGGGGGAAGTCACGCTTCTTGCTGTTGCCCTAAAAACAGCGGCGTTCCATTTGATCTAAACCTGACGGCCTCAGAGCGCTGCAGCGGGCATGCCCGTGGGCGAAAGGAGAAGCATCCAGGCCTCCACAAATTTGAGATGGACGGGCCAGACTCCAGAGCATGCCCTGTTCTGCCAGGCGTCTGATGGCTGAAGCGCACACATTTTTTTTGTTTTCCCTCCCTGAATTAAACTTTTGAGTCAGACTTCGCTTTTCATATTTTAAATTCTACATGTTCTGGTGACGGTGGACACAACGGAGAGAATTTCTCAGAACGATGAAGCTTGGGAGTCACCTAATGGAATTTGATGGGCGGGATAGTATCCAGTATTAGTCCTATGTAGGCTAGACCCATTGAAATGGATGAGACTTCGGTAGGTCACAGGTAACTTAAGCCCCATTCATTTCAATGGGCCTGCTACGTTGGTTACTGCCCCTTATTTATTGAACAATGGAACCGGTATCTCTGGAACATAATTATAGCGGTAAAATTTTTCTAATCAAATGGGAACGTAAGCCTGTGCATGTTTAGAGAGTACAACTCTCATCATGCTGCAGCCAGCCATGCTGGTAGTCCTCTTTAGACATCCGTAGGATCACGCCCAAAGAATACTTAAAAGGCAACTGGGAAACGGTGGGCAGAAAGCAGAGCTCTGCAGCATCTGTGACTGGACCATCTAGTCACCCTGTTTGGGGTGTCGACTTCCAGAATTTCTAACTTTTGGCCGTTCTGGCAGGGGCTTCTGGGAGTCAATGTCCCAAACATCTGGAGAACTCCTTTCTGCCCACTCCTGCCCTAGGTAATTCTGCTGCGTCTCGGCATCAGGAATGATTGGATGGTCCCAGTCACAGCAGCCGCAGAGGCTGCAGGGAAGACTTACACGCCTCCTGTCAGAGGCCGACTGGAAGGAGGCAAGCCCAGAGCAGTCGATCAGGCAGAGAGACAACAGGAAGCCTCTTCTTTGGCCCCAGAGGGGCCCTTCTTCAATCTTTTTTTCCTCACAACACACAGTTTGGGAAACTACAGGCTTGGGAGTTAAGATAGGCCCATGCTTATTCTTCAAATCCTCCAATCGTTCCACAGAAGCGAGGGGAGTTTTTTTCCCCCTGGGACGGAAACTTTAAGACACCACCCGTGGCGGTCTCTTGTGGAAGCGATCGAAGACTGTGCAAATGAGGTTACGGGACCCGGGTGTCCAGCAAGAGTTTGGGGCTGTTCCTGCTTGTGCATCTTGTGTTTTTTGTTTGTTTTTTGCTTCAGCAGCCCTATCGTGCAGGGGTGGGCAACTTGTAGTCCTGCAACATCTGGACAGCCACAACTCCCATCACCCATCATCATTGGCTATGCTGGCCAGGGCTGATGGGAGTTGTCGGGCAAGGCATCCGGAAGGCCATAATTTGCCCACCCCTGCATTATAATGGTTACCAGTGCCATCTCAATGTCTCTCCTCCGTCTCTCAGGTCGAAGCCTTAACCCATCAACCCCGAGCAACTACGGTGCATGCAGTTCGCGACTCGGAGCTGGCCAAGCTTCCGGAGGGAGCGTTGACCTCGATCAAACGCAAATTCCCTCAGGTAAGGTGCCGGGCAGGAGGTGCTCTGTCCTAACAAACAGGCAGCCTTGGGTTTTTTGGGGTCCCCCCCCCCCACTGGAGTCCGGGGTTAGCAATGTGGGTCCCCAACCCCCGGAAGTTGCCCACTCCTGTGCGACAGACAATTCCATGTCTGGTGCTGCTGTTCCGCAGGACTGCAGAAAATCCGTAAGTGGTTTGGGCACTCAGGATACAGCTTTGCTGAGATTCTCGACTTCCACGTTTAATAAACTTTAGAAATTGATAAGTCCAGTTAACAGTCAGGGAGCTTTAAACATATTCGTTGAAATGCCTCTCTCTGAAGGCTTAGTTACTGGCTGTAAGAGCGTTAAGCTACAATATAGTACAGTAATACCTTGGATTGCAAGTAACTTGGTTTGAGAGCATTTTGCAAGACAAGCAAATTTTTAAATATTTATTTAAATTTTTTTGACTTGATATACAAGCGACGTCTTGCAATACAAGTACTGTAGTACGGCTTAAATTAAAAATCTCTGTACAAATTTTTTTGGGGGAATTTCGTTTTGATATGAGTGTTTTGGATTACAAGCATGTTTCCGGAACGAATTATGCTCTCAATCCAAGGCATGATTGTAGTGGGGGGGGGTTGTATTTGGGCCCCGTCTCTTTTGCCTCCGCCCCCCCCCACTGGAATGCAGCCCCCCCCCCCAGCTTCTCCAAAGCAGAATTCGACCCTTGGACTGAAAGAGGTTCTGCTCTGCCTCCCCCTGTTTTAGCGTCTGACAAATCCTTGTGCCTTCTAATTCCTTTTTTTTTAAAAACTTTTAAAAAAGTGACTTGGTGGAGGCACTCTTGCGTTTGAAGGAGGAATCCAAGATTTCCTCCCCTGGGCCTAGTATGCATCTCATGCTTTTAAATTGAAGCTCACTGTGCTGTGAAATCCGACAGCTGGATTTCTGGAAACCACCTGCACAGCGAGGGCTTGTGGGCCCCTAGCCAAATCTGCCGAAAATGCAAACACAGACTAGTTCAAGGTGGGCAGCCAGAGTCGGGATGCTGCTTCCTCTTCTTCCTCGTGGCTTAATAGTGTTATCCCGTTGTTGGTCTGCTTGTCGTAGCTGTGACCAGACGTCAGCCGTTATACTGCAAAGGAGACACCCAAGTGAGAGCTTACAATCTAAAGAGGCACGACACATGAGGAAAAGAGGGTGGGGAGGGAAGAGGGGGGAAAGATCAAGTCTTTCAGCAGGGCTGGTGGAAATGGCCCTGCTTTCCCCTCTCGTCTCCTTCAGGACAGCTGCTGGTGGATAAAACTTTGATCAAACTTAGTTTATAACATTGTGCAAGGCCAGAACTGATGGTATCAGACAAGAGGGAGGGGGACCCCTATGACTCCAGAGCAGCCTTCCTCCAGGTGTGTTGGACTACAACACCCATCATCCCTAGCCAGCCTGCCCATCGACTGTGGTTGATGAGGGGCTTGTAGTCCGACACATCCGGAGGGAGCCAAGTTGGGGAGGCTGCCTCTGGATTGCCTCTTGCCAACCATCCTAAACGTGGCCTTCTGGGCTTTGGCCCACTTGATGGCATCCCTCCTCCACCGAAGCCCCAAGAGCTGTGTCCTGACTATTAACTTGCAACTTTTATCTCTGTGTTTGTGTGCGTCTCTGTTTAAGGCTCTTTTGCTGCTCTATATTTAGAAGAAAGCTCCATCTGTGTATTATTGCTAGAGAAGCTGCTGTTGTCTTCATATGGAAATTGGGCCATGCATCTAGTTTTGATTTGATTCCTCGCCACCTGGTACAATGTAATACGCCAGGGGAGGGGTGTTCTCTCACCCCCCAAAACCAAAGCAGCTCTAATTTTGAGTTTAAAAGGCAGGTGATTTTCACAGCACCCTATAGATTATAAAACAGGCTGCCCGCCAGAAGCTTTGTATATTGACAAGAATCCGAGATGAGCTGCAGATTTGTTTAGAATGGTGGCAGCAGAGGAGGAAAGATTGTGAGTTCTGTGCACCCCTCGTTGCTCAGGGGCTAGTTCTCCCGATTTTCTTTTTTTTAAGTGCTTACATTGTTCAGTTGTTTGTTTGTTTTTTGAAAAAACAAACACGAGTATAGAAGAGCTTTGATCTCAAGAATTGCCACATGTGGGTTTGGTGAAAATGCAAGCGCTATCAGTGTACATTGTTTTATTATGATTAAATACAGCCCCATCAAATGTTGCCCCTAATGGGCAACTGGATCCCTTTTTATAAAACACACACGCAGCCACAGCTGCCTTTGCCCAGATCCATAATTTAAAACCACCTGATGGGAAAATCCACTAAACAACGTCAGGGTTTCGAACTTGGTGCCTGTGATAAACCTAGGGCACAATCCAGTTGAGATGCCTGTAAACCTCTGAACTCCTCAGAGGACTATGCAGGTGATCTTTGCCTCCGCACTGCTCCCACTCTGCATTTCTGCTAGATGGCCGATTTTGGCCGTCTAGCTACGGCACATCGGAGTGGGAGGGAAGGAGGCCTGGGAAGCTTCAGGATAACTCGTATCCTGACCTCTACAGTCTCTTCCCCTCCGCTCCCCGCCCACTGCAACGCCCCCCCCCTTTCCCCCTCTCTGAGGTTGAGTTCCCAACCTCGGAGAGGCAGCTGGCATGGTTGTTTCTGTGCCGGTTGCGGGGGTTGAGGAGCAAGATCGGAGCGTGGATTCCCAGCTCCAAGGTTGGAGCTCTTGTCTCCAACCTCAGAACTAGGAATCTGAAGTATCCTATGGCCCCCTAGAAACTGTCTAGGGGGCCATAGGATCGTCCCCTCCAGGCACAATTCTGTGCATGTAATAGAAATGTAGTAATAATTGTAGAAGTCCTACAGCTCCCAGCATTCTACTGCATTTTTGTGCGTTTATGGACAAAAGCTGACCGGATGGGCAGTTCAATCTTTCTTGTTCACTGGCAGCGTGGCAGCATCCCCCGCTGCACCTGAGGGCAGTGGGCTAGCTTAGGGGATGCTGGGCCATGACTCTTTCCTCTGACACTTCGTGACCCTCTCCCAGCCTCTGCCGCCTGAGGCGGCTGCTTCACTCTGCCCTGCGATAGGGCCGGCCCTGCCCAACGGGTTCATTCTCACGTGTTCCTGCGCACGGCATCTTAGAATTCAAGCGGGCAGCTTAGCGGAAAGGAGACGACTCTCTTTCCTGTCTGGCTTTAGATTCCTCCCCCCCCCCCAGCTTTGTCTGAAGCCGCGCTTCGCTTCAGCAGGGCGCTCTTTTCTCTCACACCGCACGTTTCGGCAATCTGAAAAGAACTCAAGCGTACAGCTGGGAAGCATCTAGCGGAGCCCTAGTTTTTCGCTTCTTCTTCTTTTTCTTCTTCTTCCCCGTTGGCATTTTAGAAGAATAGGAGTTGAGGCATCTTCTTTTCATATCGAGAAAAAGAACCGCGTGCCCTTTTTTTCTTTTCTTTTTCTTTTAATGAGAGAAACGCTCTGCGTACTTCAAAACTCCAAGGGGATCGCGTGCCACTCGCCTCGCTCGAATCCGGGATGGATGTTCCTTGTGCGTTGCCATGGCAGTGGTGGAGTGACTCACCCAGCGGCCGAGTGCAACCCACTGTGCGCTCCCTCCGAGCTCTTTTTCGAGCCAGTCATCACGTGAAGGAGCCCGGCTTCAGGCAGAGGGCTGCCAATTCCTCTCTCCGTGACCTTGGGAGCTCCCCCATTAACCTTCCCGAAAATCTTACACCAAGAAAAGCTGACTGTATTCAACAAGCAAATTTTTTCCATGTTGCTTTCCCTTTTTGTCTTGCATAATTTATTCTGCAGTCCCCGGGGAAGGGCAAGGAGCTGCACAGGGCACACAAGTTCCCCTGGCCACCAGAAATCTTCCTTTGGCGGGGGGGGGGGTCCCTTCCCCCCTCTGTGGTGCAGTGGAAAGTATGAGACTGGGATCTGGGTTCAAATCTCTGTTCAGCCCATGTAGCTCACTGGGTGATGTTGTGCTAGTTGTTTCTCTCTGTCTCTCTCTCACTCTGTGTGTGTGTGTGTGTGTGTGTGTGTGTGTGTGTGTCTGTCTCTCTCTCTCTGTGTCTCTCCCTGTGTGTCTGTCTGTGCCTCTCTGTTTCCGTCTGTCTGTCTGTCTGTCCTCCCTCTCTCTGTCTCTGAATAACTGAGCTCAAAGGCTTGCTAGGGCAAAATGGGCAGTGGCCCCATTTCTGCATCCCCACCCCTCAAAGAAAGGGCGGGGGGAGACACATGATGAAACATCATCCACACATTTTATCCTGCCTGCTTATGCTGAAGAGGGGCTCCCCAAAATCTTCGTTGTAAGGAAAGCAAATGTCTTACTAAACCCCCAAGCAAAGAAATCATAGTCTCCCCTGAAGCGATTGCTTTTCATAAAAGCTCTCTAAGGCAGGGGTGAGCAGAATATAAATGTTTTGGACTTCAGCTCCCTGCCACCATGGCCAATGGTCAGGAATGCTGGGAGTTGAAGTCCGAAGCAAGAACTACTTCCTGCCCTGTTCTGCTCTAAGGTGCTTCTAGATGAGGCCTCTGTTGCACTACCGCCCTTCCTCGTTCATGAAGCTTTAGTGTGGGGTTCCAGACGGCAGCATCTTCCAGTCATAACCCGTATTTTCTTCCATCTCTCTTTATTCTGTTCTCACTGCGGGAAATCCATTAAGGAGGAAAAGACGAGGTAGTTGGCCGATGCCGTTGAATTGGGAGTGGTCGGGAGCCCTTCCTCTAGAAGCCCCCCAAAGTCTCCGTGCGTTCCGGCGGGGCTCCGTTTGAAGCCTCCCCTCGTAGATCTCGCTGCCGGTGCTGGTTAAGATGCGTCTGCCTCGATGCTGTCGTTGGCCTGACGGTTGTGCGTGTCCCTTTCCCCTTTCTTCCTTCTCTCGCCAGGTTGTCACCAGGCTTATCCATTTGTTGGGCGAGAAGATTCTTGGCAGCCTGCAGCAAGGAGGTAGGACACTGCATTCTTGCCTCCCTGTTCTCTTTCCCTCCTGGGTGGTGGGAGGGCTTGTGGACCGGGGAGGGGGGGGGGGGAGAAGCCGGCTGTTTAAATGGTGCCGTCACCACCTTCCCCAAACCCGGCGGCCGCCAGGTGTGTGGGACTGCAACTCCCAGCATCCTTGCAGTCCCACACACCTGGCGGCCGCCGGGTTTGGGGAAGGCTGGTTTAAGGGGATTAAGTGAAGCACTGCTGGCGCTTAGAGAGTTACGGTGCTGCTGGATGGTGCTGCATTTGACCAATCAGCCTCGATTCTCTTTCTCTCTCTCTCTCTCTCTCTGCTGCCCTTGTCCATATTTTTGGCTGCTTTTCCTGGAATCCTTTGCCCAGAAAGCAAAGCGAGCTAATCATCCAAACTGCAATCCCTGAATACGCGGCCAAGAATCTCCCCACTTGGGAACACGTCCACGCCTGTTAGGGACAATTGGGCAGGCAGGCAGGAGCATATTTCCTCCCCCTTCCCTACTTCACCCCCACCACCCCGGCCAGGTGAAGTCGGGAGTCACGTGGGCAGAAGAGCAGGGTTTAAAATCGCCTTGCAAGCTGTCATTAGCCTTTCCCTCCACTGCCAAATGTTTGGTGGCTTCCTGGCTTTTGCATGGTTCCCCCCCCCCCCGCCTCCCCCATTCTCAAAGACTGACATGCCTCTCCTAAGGAAGAGCTTTCAGCTAACCGAGGCCGGTATTTTTGGCCCTTTTGCCTTTGCGCCCCCCCCCCTGGTGTGTGGCCTCCTCTCCGAAATTGAATTCAGCCCTCAGGCTGAAAGAGATTGAGTTCTTCTGCACTTAGCCATGATTAAGATAAGCAAGGGGAGGGAGCCTGAGCGTACTCTGACCAGCTCTTAACTTGCAACGTTGGCTCCCTGAATACTACGGTTTGCACCTGCGCTGTGCCCAGGGACAAGCCAGGCATGACATTTAAGCACGTTTGAATCAAATGCTTACGACCGGCCACCTCTCTTTTTTGCAAACCATTTCCCCCCCATGACATTTTCCTGCTGCAAAGTCACCTCCTCCCACAGCTGCAATTTTAAATCTGGGCAAATAGCAACCGTCGGGGTGGTGGTGGTGGAATTTCAGCAGGGAAATGTTTCGAAGAAGCCGTTCCCGACCCGATCTAGCTTGCATGCACCCTGCCCCCCCCCCCGCTTCTTTGTTTACAAGCAGAATCGTGGCTGGTGGCTCAAACATGCCCTTCGAGTTGCATCTGGTTTGACCCTTGGGCTCCTGCCACCAAACCTTCACATTTGATGCATCTTTCACGATAAGTTTATAGCGTGGGAAGCGATAACCTTCCACCGATTTCCTCCCCTTGAAGCGGTGTCACCTTAACTCTGCCCGGTGCCACGAGGCGAGGGAGAAACTCTCCCGTTTAAATCTGCGAGACTGCCCAGGCCCGTGTTCTCTGTACTCCTGGTGATGCACAGTTTGCTCATTCCGGGACACTCTCCGCTTCCTCTCTCTGTCAGTTTGTGATGTGGGAAAGCAATTTATTTTATTCATTCATTCATTCATTCATTTATTTCATTTTTATACCGCCCAATAGCCGAAGCTCTCTGGGCGGTTTACAACAATTAACAAGACAGTCCCTGCCCGCAGGCTTACAATCTAAAAAGACACGACACACAAGGAAAAAGGAATGGGGAGGGAAGAAGGGGGAATATTAATACTCCTGGCAGGGCTGGTGGAACGGCCCTGCGCTCCCTCTCTGTCTCATCATCATTAGGATCTCTCAACATCATTATGGATGTTGTTATTAGTGTTCTCAAATCATATTGATGGGCTGCATGAGGGCAAATAAACAGCAATTTTGTCCAGATAAGCCAGTTAAGGAGCAATCCTATGCATGTTTAGACCGAAAAAAGGCCTACAACTCCCAGCATCCCCCAGCCTGTCTAAACATGCATAGGATGATATTTACTTTTCTCGGCATCCAATTCTCACCGGTTCCAGTGTGTGTGTGTGTGTGTGTGAGAGAGAGAGAGAGAGAGAGAGAGAAGTGGTGTGCAGCTTTCTGATTGGCTGTTTGCACAGCAGTTCACCCGCTCGGGCTGCATGCCTCTGGCAGCAAATGGGACAACAGCAACCCCGCCAGCAACCTCTCGACTGTTGCCATCATGCCCGTGTCCGAAGATGTGCCGCTCTCTACCTTCACCTTGGAACTCAAGCACGCCCTCTGCGCTATCGGTAAGCATTCAGCAAGTCCGCTGTTGACCCCGTGGTTTGGGCCTGTACGTGGGCAAGTTCTGGCGGTCAGTGGGGGCTGCATTGTCCCCTCCGCGTTGAAATTTTGCCGCCAAAATTTCACCGCACAGCATTGGCAGGACAAAGCTGCGAAACAGCCCCCTTTTTAAAAGGACAAGCCCGTGTGGTGTTGTACTCTCACTTTCTCGCCACTTTCGCATGGAATGATGTGCCAGGATCCAGGAGAACACGGGTCCACTCCCGCTAGCACAGCTGGCTAAACGAAGATGTCTTGCCGAGATCCCTACTTCGGACATGTTGCTTCCAAACAAGCCAGGATTCATGAAACAGGATTTGTTTTTGCTTTACGGATCCTGGCTTGTAAAGGGAGCGGCAAGGCACGATCCCCTTTTTGGACCACATGCTAAACAAATTGCTTCTGGTTTGTTTCGGCGGTCGTGCTAGTGGAGGAGCGGAGCAGGGGCAAATGCTCATTCACAATAAGCCTGGATTCTTCAGAATCTTGGCTTACCATTCTGTGAGTGCGTGACCTCTCCCCCTCTCTGCCTCCTTCCCTCACTTTCCTCTGCCTCCCTCCCTCCCTCTCACCCCCCCTCTGCCTCCCTCCCTCCCTCTCACCCCCCCTCTGCCTCCCTCCCTCTCTCCCTTTGCCTCCCTCCCTCCCTCTCACCCCCTCCATGTTTCTTTCTCCATATTTTTATGTGCATCCTTGTGGCCCCTTTCCTTGATCTGTGTCTCGTAGCTGAGGCATTGCAGATTGGGCCACTGGGCCTTGGCTGGTCCGCAGCTAATGATCAGTGCTAAGTCCCTTTTGGAACATCGGCCAGGAATCAGGCTTGTCTGGATCGAGGCCAAAGCTAACACTGGCGAGGGAAACGATAAGCTTGTAAGATCAGGGCCCGGGCAGCGTTTGAAAGCCAAGAAAGCAGCTACTCCACGGAGCAGCACAGGCCAGCGGGTGGGGCAGCTGAAGATGCGGGATGGCTCCTTGAAGGGCTGCCGGGCAGCCGTGGGAAGAATGAAGGACTTCCAGGCAGGGGCGAGGGAGCAGTCTCTGGGAGACCGGAAATCTTCAGGACCAACGGGATAGTCCAGGTGCAGAACCTCAGTCCGTGGGCCAAATGCCAGGCCCAGCCCTCTTGGGTTCTCCCAGAAAGCCACACCCCTCCACCTGGCCACGCCCCCTCTCCTAACTGCCAATCATTTGGTGGCTTCCTGGCTTTTGTACCGTTTCCCCCACCCCCATTCTGAAAGGTTGAAATGCCTCTTCTGAGGCTTTGTTATGGCACTGATTGCTTTAGGCTAAAATATGCAGCTATTTCGGCCCCGCTCCTTCGGCCCCGCCCTCCACTGGAATGCGCCCCCCCCCCAGCTGTTCGGTCCTAGTCTGGAATTTATGGTGAAGGCGCAAATAGGCTTGCAGAAGCTTGTGTGCCTGAAGTCTTCCACGCAAGTTGCCCCTCTGAGCCTGGGGGGGGCGGGGGGGCCATCTGAGGGACCCAGGTGGGCTGGAGGTCCTGCAGCCCTGCTCTTAAGATATCAGGCCATGGTCTTTCCCATCACCTCCAACTTAATCCTAGTTTTAAATGGAGATGCTAGCGATGGAACCTGGGACCAGGCCAAGCATGTGCTGGACCACTCAGCTAGGAGCCCCCTGCTGAGGACAGCAGCTGGGTGGGGGGTCTGCCTCTTTGTTCTGCTTTAATTTTATGGGGTGGGCGGGGCTAAAGTCAGTTGTTCTCTTCGGTTTGTGTGTGTGTAAGGGGGACGCGGTGTTCGCTGAAGTGGAACGTGCCCCCCCAGATGTGTTGGACTACATGGCTGGCCGGGGCATGCTGGGAGCTGTAGTCTTTAGAGGTAGTGTTAGGGGGCGGCCCACTAGGGCTGGAGCCCTGAATTTTTCATTTGGAGCCCCAAATCTTTGGCAGACCATCTGTCCCACCCCCTGCCGTCCGTGGTCACTTGCTGAAAGAAAGGTACAGGTGCCCTGATGATCCCTGTTGCATCTGATCCCCCTGGGTGAGCTGGCTTTTTGCCCCCGTGTGCTTCCCCTCCTGCTGCCCCCCTTGGATCTGTTTGCCTGAGGTTTTTCCCTGTAATCAGATGCCCTCCTCTCCCCTGTCCAGACATCCCTTTTCACATGTAGGGGTGTCCTTCGGAGACAGGGTCCTTTACAGACTTTAGAGCATCTGTAAATTAGCATCTGCAAATGTGTACTTTGTGTGTGTGTCCTGTGGGCCTGAGCCCCGGATCTTTTCGGTACCTAGCACCACTCCTGGCTGTAGTCCAACACATCTGGAGGGCACCAGCCTGGGCTGCGGGTAAAGCACCACACCCCCGACACCCTCAGCGTGGCTGCATCCTCTCCTTGACCCCCTTCAGCGGTTTGTTATGGAAGCTCCGTCGTGGCTGCCGTTCCCAGCCTTTTCTCCGGCACTGTTGTGTTCATGCTTTCACCTCCCGCTCGCCCCCAAAGCCGTTGCTCCGTCCTGCCAGTCGTTTTGTAAAGGCCTCGGCCCTCTCAGCCCAGTCCTGGTGAAAAGCCGCTTTGCTCAATGGACCGGCACAGCCTTTCCCTTTTGAGTTTTGTCTGGCAGGCCGGCGGTGCTGTGCGCATGGGGCCCCCATCGTCAGGACTGCTTGCGTGAACAGATGGCGTCTCTTTCGGGGGGGTGCGGGGAGATGACACAAATCGGCCTTTGAGTCAAAACGGGCCTGTGCGGCTGCGTCCCTGGCTCTTTTCTGAGCACTGTTGCCGATGGTGTAGCGGAGCTCACGGGGACACAGTGCATCTGCCGCTCTGCTCCCAATTCCCTGTTCCCTCTGCGCTTAGTCTCAATCCTCACAGTAGCCAGGGAGGGAAATGAGATTTTCACAACAATATACTTTCCCCTGTTGGGGTGGCTCGATCTCGAACGGGAAGACTAGACCCATTCGCTTGACCAAAGACCTGCTCCTGGTGGAGATGCAAACCGCTAGAACTGGTTTATTGATCTGGATCAACACCGCCGCCTGCAATATTTTTACTTTTCTTGGGGGCGTGGCCACAGGGACGGTCACGATGAATGCCTGCCCTTCAAAATTGACCACTACGCCCCTGCTCCTGAAATTACCGCCGTTCAGTTTTGTTGGATGGTTGCCCACTCTCGTCATACTAGGCCGCAGGAGGAGGGCGGCATCTTCGGCTCCACTTTCTCCATGCCATGCATCGCTTTATCAAGTCCGATCTCATCCCCTTTCCCCTCACCAGAAGTGAATGTTCTTGTTAAGAGCTGGTGGAGATGAACACTCCTCAAATGGGTTTGTTGGCATGGATCAAGGAGCTTGCCTACTTTTTTGGACTCTCTTTGGGGGGGGACACGGCTCTGGGCACTGTCACGATGAGTGCCTTCACTTCAAAATGGACTGGCACAGCACTGGCTGTTGCAGACGGGACACTGGACTAGGTAGACCTGTAGGCTGGGTTGGAGTGAAACGTTAGAGGAGCCTTGCTGGATCAGCCCAAACATGCTGGGGAGCCTCTGGTTTCCCGCAGTGGCCAGTCAGATGCCTCCGAAGAGCCTACCAGCAGGGGGTAGAAAGGGCTGTTGCAGGAAAGCAACAGCCCTTTCTTGGTTCTTCTCCAGCCATTCATCAGAGCCAATAGCTATGGACGGAATGTGTCAAGTATGAGTGTATCACTAACCCTATTGGCTGCCATCATACAACTTGCCAAATCCCTCTTTAAAGGCATCTAGGCAAGCCTCGGATTTATTCAGCGCTAGCCTGCTCGCCATAGGCGACCGGGGATTCCACACAAGCGAGTAAGTGGCGGTGGTGGGTTTGGTGGGTGGCTTGGAGCACTCTGTCCCTCCTCTGTGTCAGGTTAGTAATGTTTGCGAGCTTATTTACAAGGCTGATCTAGGCTAGCCGCCATTTTGTGGCAGTGCGTTCTGTATGTTAGTGGTGCGTGTTGAGCGAAGAAGTAAGCTTTCCCGCTCTCTGTCTTGAATGTACGGTACTTCCAGTCAGTTTCACTGGGTGACCTTGAGTTCTCTTATTATGGAAGAAGGTAGTTCTTAACTCTCACGAACCATAAAATGGACATCAGGTGTCTGTGTGTGTGTGTGTGTGTGTGTGTGTGTGTGTGTGTGGACAGGGGAAGGCATTCGAATGTTTGCCTGTTATGGGTAAATATTGTAAGAATGGGGAAAATTGTACATTTCTGAGCCCAATTCAAAGTGTTGGTATTAACCTACAAAGTCCTAAGCGGCTTGTGGCCAGGTTACCTGAAGGATTGTCTCCTTCCGTATGCACCTGCCCAAACCCAAAGATCATCCTCAGAGGCCTTTCCTTGGGTGCCCCCACCAAATGGAGTGAGGCGGGTAGCCACTAAGGAGATGGTCTTTTCAGTGGTGGCACCCTAGTTGTGGAATACTCTATCCAGAGAGGCTCGTCTGGAGCCTACCTTGTGGTCTTTTCGGCACCAGGTTAAGACCTTTTTATTGGCCCCGGTTTTTAGTCCTTCACTTTTACAAATCGTGCTAGTACGTTTTAGAGCTTTGCGCTGCTGCTGGCTCCCCCCCCCCCCCAGTTTTTACTTTTGGCTAGAAACGTATGGTTTTTATATTACGTTTTGCTATATCGCCGTATTACATAGTTTGTTTTGTGAACCGCCCAGAGACGTTCGGCTGTTGGACGGTATAGAAACGTAAGAAATTAATGGAAAGTGGGTGGGTGGAGGTCAAACACTGAAAATGAAAAAAAAAAATTGCTTGCACCGTGGCTCTTTCACAGAGCACCAGAACTTCCCTGGAGCAGTTAACTTTATGCGGACGTGTCCCCTTCCTCAATTTTCAGTCCGTTGGTGTGGGAGCTTCACACCCAACTCCGGTTACGGCCAAGGTCTTCTTTCGAACGACGCCCGAGAGCAGCAACAGCCCCGCACTGCGAGGAGGAGCCAGTGGAGCGTGTGAGAGGCACACGCCGCTCTTCCTTTATGCGCCGTGGCGGTGACTCATCCCAGTGCAGACTCGGGAGGTGGGGAGGAGAGAGAGAAAGTTGTTTGCTGTGTGCATGCTTTTCGTGTCCTCTAAATGCTGTGAGACAAGAGCATCTGCCGCATGTTGCAGAAGCCGGTTGGTGTCGGTTGCCGAGACGGTTCCTGTCTCTCTCTCTCTCTCTCTCTCTCTCATTGCTTTTCAAAGCTTAGCGACAGAAAACAGCCACACAGATAATAGGCAAAGGGCGGCGTGTTGGTGGATGGCCAATGATAAATTCTTCCTGTTGGGTTTTTGGATCGCTTTGCTGCAAGGGGGGGGGGGGGGACGGACAGCTGGTTAAGATCCTTTTGGAGGTGCTGCTTGCTCCCTTGCCCTGCGGCGGAGGGATACATGTTTAATTTACTGGTATCTGTACTTGTTACCTGCTTTATTTGTATGCCACATGGTTCACAATAGATCAGACGTATAATTCGAAAAATATTAATAGGAAAAATTACAGACAACTGTAGTGTCAGTCAGGTAAACACTGGAGTCTCCAATATGGTGCTCGTGGGCACTGGTGTGCCGACTGACACCTCTTTCGGGCCCCACTAGGCTCCCTCCCTCTCCTGATTTTAACTTTATTTCTAAAGTTTATTTTTTTAAAACTGGGAGGCTGGCATGCTGCAAAGCGAAGGGCAGCCCTCCAGCACCCTTCTGTATTTGAGTTCAAAAAAGTGGCTTTGTGTTCTGGAGCGCAGAACTCCTCCTCTGCCTTGTCCTTAGGTTCTTGGGCGAGTTGCTTTCCTTTAAGTCTCACCACTTTGCCTTCAGGGCAAGCAGTGTTTTGTGAGCGGCAATGCCCACCACGGCAGCCATTTTATGAATGGGCAAGCCCCGCCCCCAATGGCAGCCCTTTTGTAAGAGCGCCCACAACACTCTGAACATTTCAAATATGCCTACCAACCCAAAATGGCTACGGAACCATCAATGCAGCATAAAAATTGTCAATCAATCCATACAACGCTGACTAGAAACCATACAAATAAGCTGACCTAATTTCAGCAGTTTAGGTCTAAGCAGGAGCAAGAGAATAAAGTCAAGCACAGAAGCAAACTACATACAAGGCCAAATAGATCTTTGCTCCAGAAACACTCATAATTCTGATGTTCCTTTGTCCAGCTTTCCCCAATCTGGCGCCCTTCAGCTGTGTTGGGTCTACAACCTCCGGCATCCCCCAGCCAGCACGTTGACCTGGGAAAGGCTAGCTTCCAGCGCAATCCTCTACCTGTCTACTCAGGGGTAGGCCCCGTTGAATTCAACGGCAATGTCCTCGTCGAGGAGGAATGGAAAGTCCCCCTCCCCGTCTAGCCCCGCTTTGGTGGACTTCCCAGAAGCATCTGGCTGGCCAATGTTGAGAGACAGAAGGCCGGATTAGGTGGTCCTTTTTTTAGTCTGTTCCAGCTTGGCGTGTTCTTGTTGCTGTCGCATTTCACTCGCAACCAAGAGAAGAAGTGTATGAGTGTGTGTGTGTGTGTGTATGAGAGAGAGAGAGATAGAAGACGTGAACAACCTCATTAGGCGGCCTTGACGTCCTTGTCCAGCTGGATCAAGCTATATAAGTTGCCTTCTGCAATAATCTTTAATTCTGCTCCTGCCTCCCCCTATTGTCTTCTAATCTTTGGAGCAGCAACCGTGTGCCTCCCTTGAGGGTTTTTCAAAGCAGCTCATCATCATCTCTGCAACGCTGATGCCCCAGGCAGCTTGCCTCTCCCGCCAGTCAGGTTGGGTTGGCCTCAGGTGCTCTTGGATAATTTCTGCGAGCAGTGGCTAACCGCCCAGATCGATCAGCTAAGAATGGATCACACCAAATCAGTCCATTTCCCTCCTCTTAGTACAGGTGTGCAGAACCTTGATGAAAACTGTGGAGGAAGGGGGGGCTGGCTGGCCCGCCACACCCCCACCCTTTCCTACCTCAAAGGAACCAAGACCCCCTGAGATCTCAAGGTACCAGATTGCCAGCCTCAGCTGTCTGCAACCCTCCTTGAATCTCTGTTCAGGGACTCGCCTTCAATTTCTGTAACCTGGATTTAGATACTGAACTCACAGAGTACTACAAAACCCATCTTATGTTTTATGTACCTTTCGCTTCCTCCCAACCCCCTCAACTGGCCCCACTTGGTTTACACATGAGGAGGCGTGTGTGTGTGTGTGTATGTGCATGCATGCAGGAACCCCCAAAGGCCCCTTTCTCCACACGCTAACTATGCACACCCCACCCCCAGCCTTTAGCCGGTTCACACATGAGTGTGTGTGTGTGTGTGTGTGTGTGTGTATGACCCCGCAAAGGCTCTTTTTCTCCACAAAAACGTTGACCCAATGTGCGGCGGCTGTGAAAAAGGCAAACTCCGTGTTAGGCATAATTAGGAATTGAAAATAAAACTGCCAAGATCAGACTGCCCTTATACAAATCTGTGGTGCGACCGCAGTTAGAATCCTGTGTACAGTCCTGGTCACCACACCTAAAAAAAGGATATTGTAGAGTTGGAAAAAGTGCAGAAAAGGGCAACTGAAATGATCAAGGGGCTGGAGCAACTCCCCCTACGAGGAAAGGTTACAGCAGCTGGGAGTGTTTAGCTTAGAGAAAAGGCAAGTAAGGGGAGACATGATAGAGGTGTACAGAATTATGCCTGGCGTGGAGAAAGTGGAGAGGGAGACATTTTTCTCCCTCTCTCATAATACTAGAACCCCAAAGGGGTCACCCCATGAAGCTGATTGGTGAGAGATTCAGGACAGATCAAAGGAAGTCCTTCTTCACACAGCACAGAGTTAAACTGTGGAATTCACTTCCACAAGATGTCGTGACGGCCACCAATTTGGAGGGCTTGAAAAGGGCTTTGGACAAATTCATGGAGGAGGCTACCAGTGGCTACTAGTCCTGATTGGCTACATGCTACTTCCAGTATCAGAAGCAGTTGCTGGGGAACATGGGCGGGAGGATGCTGTTGCACTCGTGTCCTGCTTGTGGGATCCCACTGGGGCAGCTGGTTGGCCACCGTGTGAACAGAATGCTGGACTAGATGGACCCTGGGTCTGAGCCAGCAGGGCTCTTCTTATGTTAGCCTCAGGCCCAGGGGGACCAGTCTGCCCTTCCACGGTTCCAGAGATAACAGTTCCATTTTTGCCTCGGGCAGTGAAATGGAATTTGGTCCCTGAAAGTTCAGTATCTTGACATACATATATATCATCATCATCATCATCAGGCGATCACTCGTGACCGAGTAAGATTGTCTTCCGGGATAAAAGGAGGAAATTCTAAAGAAGATTGTGTAGACTCTAGCGATGGGTCCGTAAGTGACTGTGGAGGCCAATTCTAGATCCACACAGCTTCCCACAGTGAGGACACAGGTTACCAGATAGAAGATGGTCCTGTAAAGGATTCATTTGACGTGCTTTTCGCTTAGCACGTTTCTCCCTTTCACCTTGCACTCGGGCTTCTTCAAAGTCCATGGAACCTTTGTGAAAGGCCAACCTCCATTTAGATCGTTCATGGGCCAGAGCTTCCCAGTTTTCGATGTTTATATTGCATTTTTTTAGATTAGCCTTATGAACATCTTTAAACCTCTTATATTGACCACCGATATTCCGCTTTCCATCCTTGAGTTGGGAGTAAAGTAACTGCTTTGGGAGACGGCAGTCAGGCATTCGAACAACATGACCGGTCCACTGAAGTTGGCGTTGAAGGATCATTTTTTCAATGCTAGTAGTCTTTGCTTCTTCCAGTACACTGACATTTGTTCGCCTATCTTCCCAAGTAATTCGCAGGATTTTCCGGAGGCAACGTTGATGAAACCTTTCAAGGAGGTGGAAGTGACGTTTATAGATAGTCCATGTTTCGCAGGCATACAATAAAGTTGGTAATACAATGGCTTCATAAACCAGTGTTTTGGTCTTCTTACAAATATCCCGATCCTCGAACACTCTATGTTTCATTCGAGAAAATGCGGCACTTGCGGAGCTCAAACGATGTTGGATTTCACTGTCGATGTTAGCTGTAACAGAAAGATAGCTGCCAAGATAGAGAAAATGATCGACATTTTCCAGTATTCCAGAGATAACAGTTCCATTTTTGCCTCGGGCAGTGAAATGGAATTTGGTCCCTGAAAGTTCAGTATCTTGACATACATATATATACTAACGCGGCATTCTCAAATCTCCCAGCAGCCTGTCCTTATGTAGCCAGAATGGCAGCATCCGTACAAAAGAGGAACGGTACCGGCACCCACCTTGCGGGGTAACCAAAAGTCAAAACGTATTTAGGAAAAAAGCCCTTGGGGGGGGGACACCTCCCCCTAAAACAGCGCAGTGAGGGCGGAGCAGGATCACTGGGCACAGAATACTGACTAGATGTTGGGGGCTGGGGAAGAACCAGAAAACCAGTGGGGATCCAACGGAGTGTCCGAAATCCTGAACAGGGCACGCTCTAGGCGGCAACCTCTTGTCGCAGGTCTTGCTTGCAATTTTTCTTGCCAGTCTGTTTCTTTTAACGGGGTGATCTTTTCTGTTTTGAGGAAGCTCACGAACATGGGCGGGTTTTTTTCCCCGAACCTTCACCCTAGGTCCTAGGCCTGTCTTCCCCGATCTGGTGCCCTCCAGGTGTTTTGGATTTTAACGCCTACCAGCCCTGCACTAGCTGAATGGGAGAAACCGTACCTTCGTCTCCCGTCCATGCTCTCGGCCATCAAGACCACTGTTGCTATTCACTGTGGGGAAGAGGAAGATTACAGAAATCCTTTGCCTGTGCTTTGATATGTGAGAGAGTGAGACACGGTACACAGCTTGACAGATAAATAATAAATAAATAAATGTAGCCTTTGATAAAACAGAGCAATACGGTATGTGACACTCCTGTACTCCAGTCAGAAATCTCTAAAAGGTGTTTTTCTCCACGCTCAGTGGACTGACCACTAAAGGGTACAAGCATAAGCAAGCCAGTCTGGGACAAAGAACAACCAACCAACCAATTGCCATGGCTATTTCTGTAGCCATTTTAAAGTGCAACGTGCTTCAGAAATTATAGTTACCTATTGGTAGCTGCATGATGCATCTCATGAGGGAGCTCTCTAGTTCACCATTTCTTCCCATTCTACAGTTGGAAAACCAAGGATGAAAGAGAAAATTGTTCACAACACAGACCGCTTGCAATGGAATGCTTTCCTCCCAAGGAAATTCTGAATTTATCCATGTGGAAAAATAGCCTTGGGAACCTGGTTGTGCTTTGTATTTTAACCTGGACGGGTCTTATGACTGTAATAAAGAGACTGACCGAACTCCCCATCAGCCCCAGCCAGCGTGGCCAAGAGTGAAGGATGCTGGGAGTTTTAGCCTGCAACATCTGGAGGGCGGCAGCTTGGGGAAAACTGGCTTAGGCCTTCACTCCATTGGCCTCTCCTTTCCTCCGCCCGCCCACCATCGCCTGGGGCTCATCCGGGCCCGGAGCCCCTTGTTAGTTCAATTTGCCGCTGCGCCGTTTCGTTAATAGGAAAATGAGTTATTTGTGCAGCGCCTCGCAATTTTGGCAGGGCTTATATTTCACGCTTTGCTCGGTTGCGAGCACTTCTGTCGATACTGCCGATGACCTTTTTCTCCTGCATGATATTAATCCCTTCCTTTCTCTCTCTCTCCCCTCGCCTCCCCATCCCCAACTCCCATCTGACGTGTGGTACAGCTGCAATTATTCTGGAGGGAGAACTTTGGCTCTTTGTTGACATTTATAGCAGCAAAATAAAGATAAGGTCGAAAGGCGCCCAGGCCCGGCAAGCAGCTTTTTGCACAAGGAAAAGCTGTTTCTTTTGACGCAGAGTTCAGGGCCTCGCGAGTGTTCAAAGGGGGGGGGGGGGAAATATCCCAAAGCCTTGTGCCCAGAAAAACTGTGAGCCGAACAAAAGATGTGGCCTGAAGGATTCAGTGTGCATTGCTTTGCTTCTAAGTTCGCTAGAAGGTGAGCAAGGAACTGGGATTGTAAATAGCCATTTACCTATGGTGAATAATAACAGTTTCCAGGCGACTGAGCAGGGGAACAAGTGCAAATTGGTAGGGTGCTGGTTCTTTTGTGTTTGTCCTCCTATTTCAGGACATCCATGTTCCACACGTCACAAACATGGGGTGATTGTTGTACACCGCCTAGAGAGCCTCGGCTATTGGGCGGTATAGAAAATGGCTAAATAAATAAATGGACTTCCCTCTATTCCTAGGCATTTGACGGCACGTGATGGGCTTCTTAATTTATCTGTTTCATTGGGTCATTGTATCTTATAGTTAATTGTTTTCAGCAGTTTTAAATTGTTTTTTTTATTTTTGGGGAGGTTTTTCAGTTTTGTTGTGAGACGCCTTGAATCTTTTTTTCTGAGGAAGACATTGAAGAAGTGTCATTCATTTTAGGCTAATACATTTTGTGAACTTATTTGCAAAACTCCTGAAGAGAATGGAACTCTTTCCACCTTCCGCCCAGTGCAAGCCCTGCTCAGCCCCTTTCTGGCTGCTTAACTTTTTCAAGCTTATCTTTTTGGCCACGAGGGCTAGTAACTTGGGTGTTTTTTTATTTTGTCTGCTATGAGCAGCAACAGCAGTTCCCCAGGGCCTCAGGCAGGAATCTTTCACAGCTCTTCTAGCAGAGATCCTTTAATGCTAGGAATTGAACCCCAACCCAAACATTATGTGCACAAAGCATGTACTCTGCCCCTGAATTATAGGCTTAAGGCGCAATCCTATACATGCTTAGACAGTTAAAAAAGGCCTACAACTCCCAGCATGCCCCATCCAGCATGGCTGGTTGGGGCATGCTGGGAGTTGTAGGTTTCTTTTAACTGTCTAAACATGCCTAGGATTGCGCCTTTAGTTGCTTCCCCTAAGAGCATATGAAATGGCTTTATCTCTGGGATGTTTAACCTTTCTTAGCTGAGGGCCAAATTCCATCTCGGAGAAGCTCTCGGGGGCTGCATTCCGGTGGTGGACGGAGCCAAAATGCAAGCAGTACCGGCATATTTTAGATGAGAGCTCTTCCTGCCAGTCACTAAGTCTTCGGAGAGGCATTTCAACCTTTTAGAATGGGGGAAAAACTGCACAAAAGCTGGGAAATGACCAAACAATCAGAAGCTGGGGGGGGGGAGGGGGGGCAGGGAAAGGGGCGTGGCCATTTGGGGTGGGCCAGATTTGGCCCCTGGGCCTGAGTTTCCCCACCTCTGCTTTATACTCCCGTTTTATTAAATTAGATGGCTTCTTCCTTCATCTACCGTTCCACATTCTCAGGCAAGGAGCCTTTCGCAGCCCTGTTACCCATAATCAGGCGTCGGAACCTGGGACCTTCTCCATGCAAAGAGCCTGCTCTACCATTTGACCCGCAGCCCTTCCCATTTTTTCCTGCCATTTTAAAAAGCAAAGGCACTCGGGATGGCTGGATCCTGTGTCAGGATCCCCAAATCAAAGCAGCCGATCCTTGTGCAACTCCTGGTGGGATTGACCGAGGGTTTAGCGACTCTGGGTTTGTCTCCGTTTTGAGAAATGAAAGCCAAGCTCTGCGGGACAGCAAATACCAGACTCTGAACTTTTGGCGGCTCAGTCGCAGAAGATGCACAGCCGTGTGCCTGATGGGTGACCAGTTCTCTTCTGCTCCTCCTCTAGGTCCCACTCTGCTGCTCACCAGCGACAACATCAAACAGCAACTTGGCTCGGCTGCTCTGGACAGGTAACTAGCCCACATTGTCCCCCTAATGTTGCGGAGAAGAGCGTTGCTCTGCAGCCTACGTGGCACACGGTTTGCTTGAATCCCAGGGATGCCGAACCTCTTCCACCCGAGGGCCGAATTCCATTGCAAAGAAGCTCTCGGAGGCTGCATTCCAGAGGAGGGTGGGGCCAAAGCAGTGGGGACCTCAGACGGCTGACTTTAGCCCCCCCCCCCCCCCCGAGGCCTGTTCCTCTATCCCTGCTTCAATCTGCCTCTGAAACAGAGGGAATGGGGCATCAACCGAAGGAAGGAGGACTCGGTGTTAAACACGGAGGAAAACGATGTATATGACACTTCCTTTGGGCGCCATCACAGCAAGACAGCCTTCCCCCACCTAGCGCCCTCCAGAAGTGTTGGACCCCAATTCTCACCAGCCCCAGCAAGCATGGCCAATAGTTGAGGTGATGGGAGTTGTAATCAGAAGCAGTGTGAGGGGGTGGCCCTCTAGGGCTGGAGCCCCGAACCTCTGGGAGGCCCTCTGCCCCACCACCCTGCTATCCAATGGGCACTTGCTGAAAGAAAGGTACCTGGGCCCTGAGGATCTCTGTTGCATCAGATACCCCTGGATGAGCTGGCTTTTTGCCCACATGTGCTTCCCCTCCTGCTGCCTCTCCCCTTGAATCTTTCTGCCTGAGGCTTTTTCTCTGAACTCAAATGCCCTCCTCTCCCCTGTCCATACATCCCTTTTTACAAATCGTGGTGTCCTTAGGAGACAGGCTCCTTTAAAGACACACACACACACATGCACACAGACTCATCTGGCAGGCCTCAGCTTTCCCACCCCTGCCCTATAGAGAGAAGACGCTGAATCCAATTGTATGGTGCTGGGGGTTGGTTTTGTTTTTTTGCTTACAACTTGTGGAGCGGGCTAACTTAAGATGCACATGATCTACTTTGTTTTTCATTACTGCCCTGAGATCCACCTGCTGGAGCCAGGTACAAAAGACATACACTTGTACAATTCTGAGCCCGGGAATTTGTTTCGATTACTGAACTGCCTTTATTTATTTAGTTACTTAAAGGTGCAATCCTATGCATGTTTAGAAAGAAAAAAGGGCTATAACTCCCAGAATGCCCCAGCCAGCATGGTTGACTGGGGCATGCTGGGAGTTGTAGCCATTTTTTCTGTCTAAATATGCGTAGGATTGTGCCCTGAACTGTACTTTTAAACCGTCCAATAACTAAAGTTCTCTGGGCAGAGTGCAATACATTAAAAACGTACAGGACAAATATTAAAACAAACTAATAATAAACAGCAAAGAGCAAAACCCAGATAAATTTTATTTATTTATTTATTTTTATTTATTTATTTCATTTATATACCGCCCCACAACCGAAGCTCTCTGGGTGGTTCACAATACTTTATGCATAAAAACAATAAAAACTAGCAGCCAAGAAGAAAACCATTCTACATCATGAAACCAGATTAAAACCAGCGGCAGAACAGAACACTAAAAGCAGTTCTTAAAATTCCTGTAAGAATAAAAAGGTCTTCACCTGGCGCCGCAAAGACCATAACGTGGGTTCCAAGTGAACCTCTCTGGAGAGAAAGTTCCACAACCGGGGTGCCACCACTGAAAGGCCTTTCTCTTGTAGCCACCCACCTTGCCTCATTTGGCGGGGTTACCTAGAGAAAAGCCTCAGTCAATGATCGTAACATCTGGGTAGATAAATTTGGGCCTCCTGTCCACCCCTGGTGTCGTGGGTAGAATATTGAGTTTAGTCCAAGGAGGAGCTGTGTTCAAATTCTGCTTAACCAGTGAAACTCCCCGGGTGGCCTTAGGCAAGCTTAATTCGCCTCTCAAGGGTGTCATGATGACTTAATAGAATGAATCCCACCGCTGTCACCATATGCATCACCTGACTATTGGACAAATTTTAAAGCAAAAGAGAGAGAGAAAAAAACACACACCTTAATTTCCTATAAGTTCACTTTGTGCTCATCAAGCCCCTGCAATACCAGCAGCCAGCTGTCAGGTTAATTAGCTCCAGTTTTGAGTGACTGCATGTTCCCCCCCCCAATTTTTTTTTTTTTTTTTAATAAGTTGTCATGAGATGTCTGATTAACGGCTGTCAGCCGCACATCCGACATCTTTTGATGCGGGCTTCTCAGCTGGAAGGGAAGGCGAGGAAAACAAGCGGTGTGAGTGAGCCGGGGGGGGGGGGGGACCCTCTGCTGAAGCGGGTGAGCGGCTATGAAATGGGAGTGGCGGGGGGGGATTCCATGCTTTTGGGGCCTCATCTACTCAGGCAATTTTGCTCCTGCGCAGTCTTTGTTCATTTTTATTGGGGCTCGCTCAGGACAACTTCTTGATGCACTGCGGTCTCTGACTGCAAGTAGTGCCAGCTCCAGGTTTTGGAGGGCCGTAAGAACACAAGGAGGAGCCGTGCTGGGTCAGACCCAGGGTCCATCTCGTCCAGCGTTCTGTTCACACAGTGGCCAACCAGCTGCCCACGGGATCCCACAAGCAGGACATGAGTGCGACAGCACCTTCCCACCCATGTTCCCCAGCAACTGGAGTACTTAGGCATACTGCCTCTCATACGGGAGGAAGCATATAGCCAATCAGGACTAGTAGCCATTGGTAACCTTCTCCATGAATTTGTCCAATCCCCTTTTCAAGCCCTCCAAATTGGTGGCCATCGTCACATCCTGTGGAAGTGAATTCCACAGTTTAACTCTGTGCTGTGTGAAGAGGTCCTTCCTTTGATCTGCCCTGAATCTCCCACCAATCAGCTTCATAGGATGACCCTTTTTGGTTCTTGTATGTTGAAAGAGGGAGAAAAATGTCTCCCTCTCCACTTTCTCCACACCAGGCATAATTCTGTACACCTCTATACATGTCTCCCCTTACTTGTCTTTTCTCTTAGCTAAGCACTCCCAGCTGTTGTAACCTTTCCTTGTAGGGGAGTTGCTCCAGCCCCTTGATCATTTCAGTTGCCCTTTTCTGCACTTTTTCCAACTCTGCAGTGTCCTTTTTAAGGTGCAGTGACCAGAACTGCACACAGTATTCCAAGTGCGGTTGCACCATAGATTTGTATAAGGGGATTATGATCTTGGCAGTTTCATTTTCCTAGTTATGCCTAACACAGAGTTTGCATTTTCCACAGCAGCCGCACGCTGGGTCGACATTTTCATCGAGCTGCCCACCACAACCCCAAGATCTCTTTCTTGGTCAGTCATCGCTAGCTCAGATCCGATCAGATTATACTTGGAAGTTAGGATTTTTAGCCCCAATGTGCATCACTTTACGCTTGCTGACGTTGAACCGCATTTGCCATTTTGATGCCCGTTCTCTCAGTTTGGAGGGATCCTTTTGGGGCTCTTTTGGCCCATGGGCAAAGTCACTGTCAACAGGCGCCCTCCCTTAGCGAGTCCGCCTTTTCACCACCAGGGTCACTGACTGCTCTTGCTCCTCATCCTCTTCTTTGTTGTTGTTACCACTCCCTTGATTGAAGGCAAAAAGCCAGGGAGGAAGGAGGCCGTGGCATCTCCTGCTGCTCCTCCTCCTCACCACCTCTGTTGTCTGGGCCAGAGCGAGGGGCAGGTGCACAAGCCGGTTGCAATGGGCTCCTGTTGGGGCGTGGGCCCTTGGCGGGTGCCTGACCGTGCCTGCCCTCGATGCCGGCCCTGCCGTACAAACTGTAGCTCTGGAGGCTCCCTCATTCAGTGAGTCTTTGTCTTCTCAGCACCGTTGTCACCATCTCATCTTGCTCCTCATCCTCTTCCTCATCATGGCTACCACTTGCTTGCTCGACAGGCAGAGAGCCAGGAAGCAAATAGGTAGCAGTGTCTCCTGCTCCTCCTCCTCCTCACCACTGCCATTGTCCGGGCCGGAGGGAGAGGTGGATGAACAAGCCGGTTGCAACGGAGAAGAGGAGGAGCAACTCCAGGGGACTCTTGTCAGTGAGCCCCCGCTGGGGTGTGGGCCCTCAGCAGGTGCCCAACCAAGCCGACCCTGGGCGCCAGTCCTGACTGCAAGCCCCACTGTCTGTGGTTCCTGAAACGGTGGCTTGGACTGTGTGTTTGTATGGAAAGACGCTTCGGGGAAATGCAAGGATTAGCCTGGAATGAATTGGGTGTAAGAAATGAGTGTTTCAAAGGAGCTGAGATGGAGCTAGCCCGGCCTTCCCCGACCCGGTGCCCTCCAGACGTGTTGGACTACAATTCCCAGCATGCTGCAAGTTGTAGTCCAACATGTCTGGAGGATGCCGGGTCGGGGAAAGCTGGGCTAGGTATTCCTTACTGCAGCAGTTCTCTGCGTTTTCAGACCTAGGACCCACCTTTGGCCGCAGCCTGTAACATGGAACCCATGCACGTAATCGTAATCTTTTCCTCCCTTTGTCTCTCTGTCTTTTCCTTCTCTCTAAGTTTGGCTTTCTCCCTGCAGTCTCTTCCCTCTTTAAAAACACAAGGCCAAGCTAGACTTTGTCGTAAATCAGGGGTGCTGAACCCCTTTCAGCCCGAGGGCCGAATTCCATTTCGAAGAAGCTCCCTGGGGCCGCATTCCAGTGGTGGGCAGGGCCAGAGTTCCAAAAAGACAAGCATGTTGTAGCTTAAGGGTGCAATCCAATGCATGTCTAGACAGAAAAAAGGAGTTATAGGACTTTCTCTGTCAAAACGTGCATTGGATCGCACCCATAAGCTCTTAGTGCCTGTAACCAAGCCCTTAGGAAGAGGCCATTTCCGACCTCTTAGAAGGGAGAAAAAACTGTACGAAAACCGGGAAACCACCAAATGACGGTTGGTTGTGGGGGAAAGGGGTCGTGACTCGTGTCCATCTGGGAACCCCAGAGGGCCGAATGGCTGGCTGTGGGTGATGCTGGCAGCCGTAGTCCAGCTCAGCTGGAGGGGGATTGGGGAAGGCTGGGAATAGGGGATTAGGCAAGACCACAGAGGTGGAGAGAAGTCCCAATGGCGGAACGCTGCGAGCGAAGCATCCCCTCGGAATATAGCCCAAGCGGTTTCCTGAAATAGTGGCGTTCTCTATTCCAATGCTGCCGGGCCAGCGACGCCTGATCGTGCCCAGCACCCCTCATGGCAACCTTTCTTTCTGTGCCCGTTTCCCCTTACCCCCCCCTCCCTCCCTCCCGCTTCAGCATCCATGAGTACCGGCTGTCCAGCTGGCTGGGCCAGCAGGAGGACATGCACCGCATCGTGCTCTACCAGTCGGATGGCACCCTCACCCCCTGGACCCAGCGCTGCATCCGGCAGGCCGACTGCATCCTGATCGTAGGCCTTGGGGAGCAGGAGCCGACCGTCGGAGAGGTGAGGCACCCCCCCCCCAAACAAGCAGTGCATCCACCCTTCGGGAGCTCGGGCCTTCACGGGGGGCTTTCTTGGCACTGGGTTCAGCCTCGGGGCCATTTTCAGGGTTCAGGCTCGGACCCAGGAATAAAGAGCGTACTGCTGAACATGTGCAGAGTGGTTTCCTTTGCAGCTGAGTAACCATGCACCAGGAAGTAAGAAATTTGGCTTTTCCAGGTCTGCCTTTTTGAGCATCTCTTTAGAAATTAAGCATTCACGGCTGTTCTTACTGCTGCCTGTTGTTGTTTACCATATTTTAAAACTATCTCTAAGGCGTAGGTGGTACCAATTTACAAGGTGTCTTCTATTATTTTATTTTATTTTTAGAAAAGAGCAAGTTTCTAGCCCTTATGCCTTCGAGTGGAATCCTACGGGTTCAAGTAGCCCACTACTTCTCACATTTACAGATGGGAAACAGAGGCAGAGGGGGACTTTAGAAACATCAGAAGCTGCCGTATACCGAGTTGGACCTTTGGTCCCTCTAGCTCAGTACTGTATTTTCTGCACCGACTGGCAGTGGTTCTTCAGGGCTTCAAGTTAGTTTTCCCAGCCCTACCAGCTGACGCTGGGGATTGAACCCGGGACCGTCTGTGTGCAAAGCAGGTGCCCGAACACTGAGCTACGGCATTTCCCAAGGGTGCGCATAGCAGAACTTGAAGCCAGGCTTAAAAAGCACTCTGAAATTGTGCACGGGTGTGTGTATGTGTGTGTAGCCTTGCCTGTGTTTTCAACGAGCCGCAGGACATACCGAAAGGCCACTCCTCCTGGATTTGATACCACTCAGCGGATGAAATGATGTAATCGGACATCTGCGGGGGGGGGGGGATTTTAGAGAGAGCTGCTTTTCCGCTTGCGGGCTGCTGTTCACGTCAGCCCTGACCTGCTTAGCGCCGCTCTGGGAGCAAGTAAACTTTCTGCCTACCAAGCTTATCGGCTCTTGGGCTGTGGTTGGCGGCCCGGATTAAATTGCAGGCGCTGGCTTGTGTGGGATGAGAGTTGGGCAATGTAAGCTGCTTTCGCAGCTCTGAAGCCTGCCGTTATGAGGCTTCCCCCCCCCTTCTGTTTTGACCCTGGCAGAAGAGCCGCAATGAAATCCATAAGCCTCTTCTTAGGGCTGCCTCCCTCCTTCTCTCGCCATGCACACACGCACACGTGTGTGTGTGTGTGTGTATGTATATATGTGTGTGTATATACATCTATAATCAGTGTTCTCCAACCTTGGGTCCCCAGATGTTTTTGGCCTACAACTCCCAGCATGCCCCAGCCAGAGCAGCCCCTCCAGGAGGGTGCAGGGACAGGCAGCCGAGCCAGTGGGCTAGTGCCGCAGGGCGCTGGAGAGCTGGTTCCTGCAGGAGCAGGTGATGCCCGTGGTCTGCCCACTGATGGCCGTGCCCTCTTTTGTTGTTGTCGTCGTTCCAGCTGGAGCGGATGCTGGAGAACACCGCCGTCCGGGCCCAGAAGCAGCTGATCCTCCTGCACAGAGAGGAGGGCCCCCTCCCTTCCCGGACCGTGGAGTGGCTCAACATGCGGAGCTGGTGCTCGGCCCACCTTCACCTCCGCTGCCCCCGGCGGGTCTTCTCCCGGAGGAGCCTGCCCAAGCTGGTACGCAGCTCCGCAGCTGGGTGGGGCGGGGAGGCTCCCCTGTTCCATCTCTGTGGGCGGCCGCCGCGCCTGTTGTCTCGACCTTCTGCCGGCAGCGTTTCTCGGAGCTGGTGTCGAAGAAGGGTCCGCTTTTATTTAACCGGAAGGTCAGGAGGTAAAACCAGGGATAGGCTGGGACTAGGATGTCGTGCAGACGTGCCCCCCAAGATGGCAGCTTTGCACCTCCTCCTTTCCCCTCCATGACTTGCTTGCATTGAGAGTTTCACTAACTCTGCTTATTCCCCAACCTGGGAAACCTCTCGGGGGGCGGGCATGCCACCAGTGGGTGGAGCCAAACCATTCCCTTTCTCTCTCTCTCTCTCTCTCCCTCGCACACACACACATGCACAGGAGCCTCGGGAGCTGCCTTCTACAGACCACTGTCCATCTAGCTCCGTGTTGTCGGCACTGGCTGGCAGCAAGGGCTCTCTGGGATTTCAGGCAGGATTCTTTCGCAGCCCTTTCTGGAGATGCTGCCGGGGATCAAACCTGGGACCTTCTGCACGCAACGCAGCCGCTCTACCACTGAGCGCCATTCACACAGGCGCGCACAACACCCTTCACATGTCAGACCAGGGGTCCACAACCTTTTTGGGATCACTGGGCACATTTGGAAAGTCGAGAATGTGTTGTGAGCACTCTCGCAAAATGGCTTCCCTCTGCCCCCAGTCACAAGACACAG